>UYYF01004292.1:0-26370 GCA_900618365.1 Thelazia callipaeda | reverse complement strand
AAAAAAAAAAAAAAGGGAAGCAAGAAATATGCAGCACTGATTACTGGCCAAAGCGTAGTGTAAATATAAGCAGAATATTCCGTAAACATCACAGATAATTAAATCATGTAGTTAGCATCATTCAAAAATATAAGAAAAGAATCGGGGTCAAGTTGTTTGTCGTTTGGATAAGATGCGTAGGGATAGAAGAAAACAATAATAGATATAAATATTGGAAACTAAGTTAAGTAACCTTCCGAGAAATACTTTTATCCTATGAGCGTTGAGTTAGGAGGGAAAAACAAACAGTTTCCTTTGTAAAGGTGTGAATAGCAAAAACGCTAGCAATTGCTGAAAACAGCTGGGCTTAGTGGATGCGATGATGCACTCATGTGTTGTGAATCTCGCTGAATTCTGTTCTGCACTGATCACATGACGATGGATCAGTTTCAGCTTTATACATTTCTACGCAGATAACACAACTTATGTATGTGTATGCAATTCTAATTTTTCTCAATTCTGATATAAGAAGCATTTCGTTTCGTTTTCCTTCCCTCTCTCATTTCTTCTGCTTTTCGTTGCTAACATTTTTCAAAAAACAAAACAAACTAATCAACTTATTTTCTCTCATTTTGAACACTTTTTTAATAATAAAATAAACTAACATTATATTTCTGATTATATCATTACAACTATAGCTTTGCTAGTTTTTTATCTTTAAATTGTTTACTGCTTAATTTTGTTATTTCTTATAAACTATTTTTACAAAACATACACACACATTTTAATTTATTAATTTGTTATTGTTGCTATTAACCACATATCATAGACTGCTATCGCTTATATTGGGGTCAACATATATTGGACTTTGCTTTGAGGTTTTTTAAATATTTTAGTTCTGAAACGATTAATTAATAACTCTTTTACATTTAAATAGTGAGCTGTTATTTTTTCTTCATTCAAAATTATCTCAAACGACTTCTAAATTGAACAAAATGTGGTTGCTTTAGACCATTAATTAGTTACAGATTTTTAATTTGATTTCAGTTTTTAATTTGATAAAAAATTAAAGCAGTTTTGATAAGAATAAAATAGCCTGAATTCCAGTTAAAATTATCAGTATACGTGATAGATATGTGAATTTAAAATAATTTTCAACTCTTTTATTTTTGTTTATAAGCAAGTCTGTGTCTTGTGCAACTTATTTTCTTTCATAAAATGTTATTTTCAAATTTCTGTTTTTAGGATAGATTTCTCTCTTTTCAAAAGCATTGCAAAACTTGTTATGCGATTAAGCAAATCTTTTCAGTTTAAAAGGAAATTTTGCTTGTACTACTAATGAAATTTGAAATTTATGCATTGTTAATGATATAACAGTGATATAATAATACAATAGTAATGTAAATAGATAAAGAGTTGTAATATTTAAATCTCTTTGCTAAATAGTAAAAATAGTCTAATTCATGAGCTCTAACCTTTTACTTTATTTTTTTATTTTTGTTTTTTATTTTTTTGGCCAATATTTTCACAATCTTATGCATAGCACATAAAAAAAGAGCACGAAATTTTGGTAGCAAATGGGCTTCATTTCCGCTGGTTACAATCAAATATCCGTAATTTCGTCTTCAGAATTAACTAAAAGAAGTAGCTAAAGCGTTTTTCGGAAGTCTATCCATCAAGCTACAACGCATCACATTACTATTACATTCTGCTCGTAAAAAAAACTTGTATTTTGAATTAGACGAGCTATCATTGCCGAATACTTACTGGTTAATTCAGTTTATTTTATTTTTTGTACACGCAAATAGTATGTACATATCAGTTTCTAAAATTTTTGAAGAATCTTTTAACAACTTACAATTGCAATAGCGAATAATTTGGAATAAGATGTAGTCTGTAAAAGAGTATTGTTTTCTGCTTAATCTATAGATTGATGTGATGACAGCTTTATTTTCTGTAATTATTTGTTAATTACTTGTCTATTCAGTTTGATAAAAATATTATTTGATAAATTAGTTTCAGTATGACATACTTAAATGGAAACAAATGCACACTATTAACTGATGCTATATGATAATATGCTTTAATTTGCCATGAATGATGTCTTGAAAGCATCATTTTGCTGATGATAGGATTAATAAGATTAAGTAGTAATTCTGTATTATAATTTTTTCAGTGCAATTTAATCCTTTCTCTGATCCATTTACTTACAGACAATTTGTTGTCATAATCTGTTACTAATATTTAAATTGAAACAGTAATTTCCTTCTTTGATTGCTAATATTGAGATAAAAAATTGCTCGCGTCAACTTAAATATACACTTTGTTGGCATAAATTAAGTAAACTAAACTTTTCAACTCTACTCGGTTAATAATATGCAATGATGAACATTTTCTTTGCCACAATTAGTGCTGATTTGTGATTCCAAAATGCTTCCAAATGATCTTTTTTCATTATTTTTCAATATATTGCTCATGATAGTGCAATAATTTTTGACACATTTTTTGAAATTTTCCGAAATTCTAGATGAGAATGATTAATACTGATAATTTTTAAGTGAAAAATCCGAGAAAATGTCATCTTCATCAGCGTACAATCGAACATCATCTTACAATCGTACATATGAAAAGCGAATCATTGAAGAAGGACCTCAAATTACTCGCATTGTTTCACCTTTGCATGTATCTAACATAGGATCATCGTTGCATGTACTCATTTTTTTCTCGCCTACTTGAAAATTCATCAAAACAATCATATTTGTTATATTTTAATAGTTTCTGGGCTGACACATGGAATCCTACCCTTTTTTTTTCTTCTATTTTAAAAAGAAAAAAACGAGTTTATAAATTTGCAGCCACCAATATCGTTAACTTCTCTGAGTTCATCGGGAACAGGAGCTGGTTTGATAACAACATATCATCAAAGTGATGATTATTTTTATGTACAAATAGACTTATCTCAGTTCAAGCCAGAAGATTTGAAAGTATGCCTTGCCTTTCAAATATTTTTCAACTTTTAAATAATTTCAATTGAAAACTATAACTTGTGCTTTAATTATCGAAATTAGTAATGAAATTTCCCAAGTTTTTTACTGCACCTCAGCTTGTTTGATAAAATATAACAATTAAGAGCATTAAAAGTTTTTGCTTCAGACATGTGATAAGATAATGGAAAATTTATCGCGATAAAAATAAGAAAAAGTGATGATTTAATCTTACAATTTAAATAGAATATTCATGCGTGTAAAAAGATGCAAATTAAATTTAAACGACAATACTTTAGCTCAGAAATTTTTCGTATTAAACAAATTATTCATTATTTTCTATTTTAAGTAATAATTTTTACTGTTATTTAATTACGCATAGTTAAATTTTAATTAACCTTTTATAAAATTCACTTTAGTGGAATTCAAAAAATATTATAGTTACATTTTTTTAAAAGATATACCTCATCGTAATTTTAAGCTTTGTTTAGCAGTCTGAAGAGTCTTCCAGTAAACGCAATCGATGAAAGTAGTTGTAAAATATGTTTTTTTTTCAAGCTGAATTCTCATTTCACTGTAATTCACAATAAATGAATATAACTATTGAACAAATATTTCGTTCATTCATTAAAAAATTTTTGTTTTATTCTGCTATACTACTTTATTACTGACAATATTTTTTAAAATGGCATATTATGATTGTGATTTTTTTGTAAACTCATTAAGGATTCATAGATATTATATATAAAGACTTTCAAGAATATCACGAAGGTTCATACAAATTGAAATTCAGGTCTCTGTGGTAAATTCTTTTATAGTCATTGAAGCTAAACATGGCGAACGTGAAGATAAGTTCGGTATCATGGAGCACCATTTGATCAGGCACATTATTTGAATTATTATTGTAAAAGGTTATGAGAAGCTTTTTATATTGCAAATTTTACATATTTTACAGGAAGTTTAATTTGCCCCCAAGCATACCAGCTGATGCAGTGACAAGTAATCTTACTGCAGATGGACATCTTAGTGTTACCGCAAGTGCTCCACGACATAAGGTTTTTTTCTACTTTAATAATGAAGTAAAAATTTCACAAAAATTAGCAGCAATATGCTGAAGTAACTACATGACAATGAATTGACTTTTCATAGATGTTCGTAAATTTTCAGGAAGATGGCATTGAAAGAACGATTCCTATCAAGTTAGTAGCAAGCACGGTTAAACCAGATGTGAAGCCGCAAAGCACAACTGAACAATCATCGTCTCAAGAATAAATTATAAACTACATCTTACTCACTATTTATATTTTTAATCACATATTAATCATCATTCTTACTGCTTATCGTATATATGCGCAGAGTCATTTGCTTTCAGTAAAATGCTGAAAGCAATCAGAACTGAAAACTATTATTATAACTTTAATTAATATTTTCAAATATTAAAAAATCAATGCTTGATTTTTGTAATTCTTTTTTATAAAATGGCTAAGACATTGTAATGAGTAATATTTTTGCTATCATCAACTTCATCTATACTTTTACGTGGATTAAAGCAATGATTAAAAGTAATAAGTTTGGAATCAAAAAAAAGAAATAATTTGGGTGATTGAAATGTCAAAGCAATCATTCTTCAGTGACTGACTTCAACCTTATTCATTTCAATGCAGTTTTGCAGACAAAAATATTTATTCCATCTAACCACCAAAAAAAGCCTATCAATTATGCAAAAAACTCACTGTACTTACGAAGTTAAGACATCAAAGTCAGTTGCACTTTAGTTAGTATTATGACAAGCAAGCATTTTTTTGATGGATATAAAATGGCTGGAGAATTAATCATCAGAATGTTAAAAATAATCTAAAACTTTATTGAATTTCTCATTTATTTAATTTAATATTTCAAAAAAAGTTTCACAAAGTTACTTGGTTGAAAGTCATTGCATTGTGTAATGCATGTGTATGCATGCATTTGATAGATGAAGTAAACGTACAAACTATACTGATCATAAATTATGAGAATGAAATTATGCTAGTAGTAATGTAACAATATCTAATAGTTCTTATCTAAGCAAATATTTTACAAAATTGGACATTATTTTCACTCAATTAGAATGCAAAATATCAAAGTGAAGCAGGCAAATTTCCTTCCAATTCCCGTCTTTCTGTAATAATTGCAAACTCGAGAAGAAATAAGGTAGTGATTCATGGCACTGAAATATTCTGCAAAAAAGTTTATCTGTTTCAGTGATAGATTAATTTCTTAAAAAGCTAAACTCTTTGCAGAAAATTGTTTTCTTCACATAAGTCAGCGATTGATTCAATATACGGCAAATCTTTCAAATTTTTTAAATTTTAATAAAGAGTGATAATTTGGAAGCACATTAAGATTAGAGCACTAAATTTTTATTTCTTTACTTTTTCAGTGATAAATACTTTGCAGTTTTTAAAATCATTCTGAGAATAGTTTTAACTTTTGCAAATGTTAGCAACCTTTTAGCAAATTTTTGCAATGTCACTCATTCGGCTTGCATGAGTAGTGTGAGGAAAATAATTCCCATTTCCTTCCTTTCTATACTGGCACTTTATAACTTTAGATGGCAGTGATGGTTGCTGAATGATTCGATTTAAATTTTGTCGATCTGCGGATTGTGATCTTCGCAAATGTGTTTTTTTTCGCATTACGGTGCGAAATATTGGAATCTTAAAATTATCAATATTAACGACAACATTTGCCAATACACACCTATATTTGAGTTTATACTTAAATAATATAGAAAACTTGAAGTCTCACCTGATCATCATCTGCATCTGGTCTCTTGCTGGCTGATAAGTTTTTACAATTAGTAACACTGCATGTTGACTGAGTGCGACTTTTTCTAGACTCTACACTACTCGATGGCGAACATGTTTGCTTTGAATCTTCGTCTATAAGGCAAATTTAAAATTTTTGATGCAAAATACTGAGATTTATTTTAAGTTCATTCTTTAGTTCATCACAATCTAAACGCTTCTGTAACAGCCATTACTGATCACGAAAATTGATTCAATGAAAAATCTTCCTGAAGTAATTATAACATATTTTCAGATGTCTATAATTGTTTGTCAGTAGGTATAAATTATACAAATTCTATCCAATTATATAGTAATATTGAACAAATAAGAAAATATTTTTTATAGCTATAATTTTACTTTTTTCAAATAGCTCACTGTCGGACACAAAATCTTTCATTGTGTGCTGAGGATGCATTTCAACAACAACTGACTCGTAGGATAGCATTATATATATTTTGGGACCAAAAACAAACCCAAGTAAAACAGATGCACACAGAAGTAATTCAACGACGATCACTGTATCCTGCATATTTAATTTTTTCGTTCTTTCCATATATTTTTATGATGAATAAAAAGAGAAATTTGTAATAAAAATAAGATGATAAATAATAAGTAAATAGAAAAAACCTTATATGGTAATGGGACCAAAACAAATGCCGTAATCCACATAATCCACAAGACAGCACAACTCAAAGACGATATGAAAAGCCATTTTGTTTCCTAAAAATTGTGCTTTAAGAATGACTTTACAGTTATACTGTTTTGTAATGAATTTATTTAAGATTCATTTCCCTTTCAAATATTTACTTTATAATTTCTTTTGATGTTTTTGCTCGTACTGCTAATGTACAGTGCCAGAAGTAAAAGCATGATGACATAGGATTGAGATAACAAAAATTCATCATTTCCATAGCGACAAACTAAATGAGGTTGTTCATCTTCCACGATTACAACTGATGCAAAATCAATCATTAACCATCTAAAAGCAAATTGCTTGAAGGCAAAATTTTTAATAATTATTACAAAATTTATTTAAAATTCATTTTACGAATTTTATTTACTTATTTGTAATTCATTGTAAATTCAAGAAATGCTGTTTTTAATTTTAGTCTTATTCATTAATTATTTTCTAGTTTTTTATATCATGCGTATTATTTCTTAGCATTGATGCATTTTTTAGCAATTAATACTTGCTTTAACGAAAGCGCAATTTGAACTCCTGTTATGAAGAACAACAGAAGCCAGTAATTCCAATAACTAATGTGAATATCATCAGAAAATCCCATTGATTCAGCATTTTTTAATTGTGTTGCTTTAGCAATTATTACTGCAAAACAAAATGCATAACCAACAGGGTGTAATATAATACGAAATCGACAAACCTGCAAGTATATTGAAGATATAAATGGATTTATTGAATTTTAAATTAGTGATTTCATATACATTGGTATGTTGGCTATTTGAAGCCTTTTTTTGTTTAAAATGAATAAATATTTCAAAATTTCATTAAAAAAATATGAAAACAAAACTAACGATATCTGTAGCTTCGAACACAAAACCATATCCAGTGATGTAAAGGATAATTACTCCAATCAGAAGTGATAATCCTAACGATTGATTACCTTTAATCACTCGCAAATAAAGTTTGATTATTGCAAGAAGCAGTACTCCAATCGCACCGATCACCATAACCGTAATTATAGCTGCTAAAGCGTAATTCCATGTTTGCAATCGCCATCGACCTGCTGTCAATCGATCCAAAATCTTCAAGAGTAAAAGTATGTGAAAATTTTAACTGTAAACAAGGTATATTTAGTTACTATTTGAATGATAAAAGTTGAACACACAAAAATACAAAATCGTTTGCGTTTATATTTTTTGGCTAATTTAATGCAAGCAGCTTATCAAATTCTTGAGAAAACATCTCATGTTTACAGATAATGATCGAATATGATGAAAAGCATCATTGGTAGGCACACGACGGATATATGACCCAGCATATGCAGCACTCTCATCAAACACTGAAGATGACATTTGCATTGACTTCATGCCCGTAAAGCATTTGCACGACGATGAAATGCATTGTGATTTTATCCTTAATTTAATACTTTTCTTAAAGTAATATAAACGAATCAAATTAAAATCTATGCAAATTCTTATCAATACAGTATAGGAAAGAAAAAATCAAATGTTTTCTAGTACCTTAAATGCGACACTTCATCTGAAATTTGATTTCCAAGAACATCAAAATATCTATAAGATTCAGAAAATTTAAAACCACTTTTAGATGAGTAGTTTCCAATGTTTTTGTATGAATATGAGCCTGAAACTTTAGCTACACATATTATATTTGCTAAATTTTCAAAGTATGATAGCTTTCAAGAAAAACTTATCAACTACACATCACTTTTTAATCATTGAAGGGAAACTAAAGCAATGGGAATTAGTTGGAACCTTGTTAAGATGAGAGATTTTACTAAATTATGGATGCTAGTAAGCTTTGAAAATTAGTTAATCACCTTGTCCATCTGGTAAGAACTCGTAAATATCAAAATCATCATCAATATGCGCTTTTTTAAGGATTTTGGAAATTTGCTCACGACCCTTCACATAAAACGCTTCGCAAACTCCATTTTGTTCAGGACACAATTGCTTGTAAACAGCGTCAAGAGCAAACAAGAAACGCTCCAAACCGAGTGCCAAATATCCGCTTTTCGTCATTCTTCCTGCAGAACTAATTTTCACCATTTGTCAGTTTGGTAAGCATCAAATTATTCAGAAATTAAACAAATGAAGCATTATTTAAATTCACAAACTTTCCATCTCTTAGACGCAGTACTGTTTTGCATTTAATGTGCATTACTATTTTTACTATTTTTATTTCTTTAATTTTTAAATTTGGTATACTTAATGCATTATAAATTGGGATACCTAAGCTGGGTATGTCTAGTAACTCATCACCAGTGCACATTTTTCCGTCATAAAAATGCCGATTTGCTTCTGACAAAGCACACTGCCATCTGTTCTCTACATATTCCCAATACCATTCTTCTGTTAAACTAAGTGGTGTAGCTTCTTCTAACCAAGTTCGAAATTCATCATATATCACATCCTGCAAAAAAACTAGAAATCGTGCTTTCAGATATTTTTAATCTGTTTTAATTCATTTATTACGCATTAAATTTTTGAAACCCATACTTTTGGTTGTAAAGATATTGTACCAACAAATCTGGCAATATTGGATGGATCATGTAGATAGAAGTCGTGGGCATCACCAATTACAATGTGTACATGAGGATAATGCAACTCTAAATAGATTTGAAGTCCTTTTGATGAACATAAAAATTCTCTTAAACTTTACTTTTTGTAAATCCAACAATTTCACGAAAATTAAATTATGAAGATAATTTATTTATTAAGCATTAGATTTTACAAAAGACTAAATATCAAATTTGATCACTTCAATTCATGTCATTGAGAAAACGTATAAAACTTTAAAGAAAAGTTTCTTACATATTAACGTAACCAGCAACTAATAGTGCAGATTTATTTCACATTGAATTTGCTTTCTTTTCTGGTAATTTAATTTAGAAAGTAAGGTATAACATATTGTCATAATGTTTTTTTGCAAAAAGTATTCATGTATATATTAGTATAGTAAATGGTTAATAATGAACTGCATGTAATTGCATTTAAATAGCATATACTATACCGCAAGTTTTGATACATGTAATAATAATTTTTGTATACTGTATAGACAATAGTATGAAAGATTTCTGTTACTGCATATTAATTCTGAATTTGAGAATTTTACCTTTGCGGAATTTTGAGGCAAAGTACGTTGCTGCATCAGACGCTGTGGTGAAAAGTATAGTGACATTAGCAGTTGACAATGAATCAACTTCTTCGCCATTTACTATTTTAACTTCAGCTATGCAGATTCCATTCTCCATTGCCAATTTTTCAAATAGTCGATAAGTACTCATTAAAGAGCTTTCCTGAAATATTTTGCAGTTCAGTCACTATTTTCAAATAAGAGTAACAGTTACATAATTTGACCTATTTGATTAAAGTCAAGAAAATTTCGATCTCAGGCAACGCAAATTGCAGAATCATTTTTTGGAAATGCAACAAAGAGAGTTACAAAATTTTCAAACTGAAATGAATTTTAACTCTAGTCAATTCTACAAACGTGACATTATCATTTATAAAAGCTTTCTTTATTTAATAACTGTGATTTGTTTGCCATTAATGTTGCTTTAAACTCCGTATATTATTGCGATGCAACTGGTTTCTGACTGCAGATAATAATTTAGCAAGACATTCTGCATGTAAGATGATTTTATCTTTTTAATTATGACTTTTAGTTGCTAAATTTACACCAAATAAGTAAATGAATTAATTTTCAACAGTAATAATTAAAAACAGTGAGCTAAAAAAGGAATAAATTTAATCTTATTCAAGCATATTTTTCAATGGGAAGGAAAAATATTCAGCAATTTGTTTTGTCATATGAGAAAACGATTACTGTTATTGAATACAAAAAAATTTGTCAATGATCTCAATATAATACTTTTAATCAGATGTTTACGAAGGCTGACTTCTTGAATATAAAAGCTAAAATTTATTGTGAGTATTCGTTTACTCTGAACATCTCCTTAATACACTAACTCACATTTAAGTTCACTTGCAAGCATGTACAGAAAAAATAATAAAATCACTATGTAATATTTATTTTTCTCGATCTTTAACTTTATTCTCTATTTAGTAAGAATGTAAAAATAAAAGTGGAAACTAACCTGATTAGAAATAACGATTGAAATATACTCCCATGAGAATTTTTTGAGCAGTAATAAGAGCGCTAGAGTTTCATGCTTTTTAGATGGTATCGCAGAAAATGCATTAAATGCTATGTCATGATCGGCATCTAGTGATATCAGTAAATTATCTCCCGAAGCAAATAATCCTTTCAGTGTCTCTGCTACTCGACCATATAAAGACGATGCATATCCTGAATATTCCTGTTTTTTACTTACAAATTTTAATATTTAAGAAGAAAAGACTAAAGACAAATTGAAAATTTGCTATAACATAGTTAAATAATAATTCAGTTTGCTGTAACACAGATAAATAATGACAGTAATTTTAAATAAAACAAGTAAGTAATAGATTAAAAAGCTTATAATTTTGATATTTGAAGCAGTAGCTTAGAATGAAAAATTGCGCTATTTTCATGCTCATAATAGGTGAAACGATGCTTGATTACAAAGTTGCTGAACAAATTTGCATATTTATAAACAATCAGTGAGAGAAGCTTTAAGAATCTCAAATATCGCTTGTAAATTTTTTATAATTTTGTAAGAAATGTATCAAAAAGGAGTTAATGTTTAGAGTAGAAATGACAGTGAAGACTTGCCAATGATAGATCCAGGCACTATAGTTACATTATGACCACCACGTTCAATAGTGAAGCAGTGATTTTCTGTGAGTACGACAGTTTCAAGGGCCTTCCGTGCTGACGAGCATGAATCTATTAGTACAGCACCAATTTCAAGATTTTGAAGTAAGGTAATTTCTGAATACCTCTGTGAGAAAGTCGTCATCTGCAAAGTTCTCAAAAAATAAATAGTTTTTTTGAATAATAATTATTTCAAATATTTATTAACTATTTATTAAAATATTTACTGTGTGCAGGAAAGCAAGTGGAAGAGATATGTCTGAATTTCTGTATGACTGACAAGAGCGACCACCATGAAAATTAAACAAGCCAGTAATATATAGAGGATGTGGCCGAGGATCAGGTAAGTAAAACCTCTGAAAGAGAACGATCAGCAGAAGAAACAATCTCATTTTGCAAATATATCAGTAAAAGAATTTGAATTTATCAAAAAATATTATTTTTTCTTGCTAACTTTAAGTTTCACTGGAAGTATATAAGATCTTTTTTAAAGTTAATTTTTATGCATTTTAATATTTAATTAATTAACTAATTGGTTAATTAGATGAGTTCAAATGATAAAAAAACCTTTTGATCAATGTTTGCTATGTAAGAGCATTGCCCACAATACGGCCGATAAGGAGCACATGCAGAATGAATTGGTTTACGATGAGGTGAGGTCATTGCAAATCTTGGCTTAAGACCAGTTTCATATTCCATAATCTAACAAATTTTGTTAAATAATTTATTGCAGCAAAGTGCAATAAATTTCTGTATTACAACAATTAAGCATTAGAAGAAATGTATAGAAAGTAAAAATAACTGATATTATGTGATAAAATTAGTTTTAATTGAACAAAAATCTCTTCTTGTTTACTTTGTTTAATATTATATTTTGCTTAATTGGGCAATTTCAATCTAAAAGTATTACCAAAATTCAGCTTATTTATTTTTTGCAAATTTCCATATTAATATTAAATTGAAAGTAATGACTATACTTTTGATATTCAAATTTCAAATAGCCAATACATTTGATAACAAAATGATAAATGCTATAGTTCTTTTTTGCTAGATAAGCTATTATATCATACAATTTATTATGGCAAGCAACTTAATGCACTCATATCCTTTGTTATCACAGAAAAATGCACTATGATTAAAAATTTTTCAAGTTATAAACAAAAGTAATGCATGCATACATACTTTAACTTCTCGTGGATTCATTTTTTCATCATTTATGACTTCTATTCCTTCAATTACAATCCCATTTGATATAAGTGTTGTATTTGATTCCAAGTAAAAATGTAAATTTGTTCCAATCAATTCAGCTGGATCATTCGAATCAAACTCATATATTAATGATCCTATTTCTTCCATGATTAATTTTGTACATTCTACGGATGGCTTCTTACTTGAAAACACTTCAATATACTACTTCACTCATTTACTTTCTTATTTTTTATCCATATACTCATTTATGCATTATTAGTTTAGTAACTGAGATCTGACGTAGCAACAATAATCAGATATCATAAACTGCTAGAAATGCTTTCATCACAAACTATACATTCACTATTTTTAGAACTTCCTTCATTTTTATTTTGTCAATAATTAAAGCAAAATTTGATCATAGTTTCGATGGAATCTAGGATCATTTTTGTTTTCAAAATATGCATAACATTTAACTGTGCTACTTCTTTCTCATTCTTAGATTTCAAAAATGTAATAAATGCTAAAATATTGAATAATAAGTTGAAAAAATTTGATTAATGCAGTTAAAAAATTTATATTTTCAAAATTAGTTCATGAAATATTAAAATTAGCAATTTGAAGTAGAGTGAATACTTTGGCCAAAATTTGATTGAATTTACCATTTTCCGGATATTTTGGGATTTGCTTCTAATTTAATAGCCACTGCAGTAAATGCATAAACAGCTCTTATCACCGATTCAACCGTTGATGCCTGTTTGTAAGTAAGTGCCATTGTTTGCAAGTCAACTTTGGAGCAATCATTATCCTTGTTTTCACCTCCGACTGTACAGTTGTACATCTAAAACCTTCTGATTCTAATTGCATCTTAATGATATTCAAGACAATTTTCATAACTTCAGATAAATTCTTCGGAACAGAAATTAATCCGACAAAGAATGCTTCGGAAATTTTATCAACATAATCAATCAGCTTGAAAAATTATTAAATTCAAACTTAAAGTAAAATTACTTACTTGCTGCATAAGTGAATTAAGCAGAGAATAAGATTGGTAATTGTTTTTCAGCACTCTCAAGAAATAGTTTTTGAAATGAGGTAAATCACGTTGTTGTTGACGAAGATATATTATCTAAATACGAAGAGATATTCAAATAATAAAAGCATATTTTTGACGTATTATAATCTCAGATAATATAATAATTAACACCTGAGTATCCGAATTTATTGAAGACTGCGATGATTCTTCTCCAGACCGCTGTTCATTTGCATCCAGCTCAATGATAACCCATGTTTTATCACTTCCAGTGCTTGTGCCAGAAAGTAACTTTGCTATCTACAAAAAAAAATTAAGTATTAATGTGTAAGGATTGATTACTAATATATTCATTATGAGAGCGATAACGGGTGTATTATAGAAAAATAATTTGGGAGCAACAGGAGTGGTAGAAGTCTGGAATAAAAATAATCCATTGCTTTTTTCGTTTTTTTTCTGGTCCAAAATAAACAATTATGAATTTTTCTTTAAGAGCCGTCTAAATACATGCAAGTAAAATCTTTGTGATGAAAATTTACTGAAATAAATAATATAAAAATATTAAATTCACTGAAATGATTGCTCACTTCACTTGACTTTTGTCATTTTTCATTTTTTTACCAGAAAAGTATATACTTCAATCAATTCAGTTCAATTCAATTCAGTTCAATTTAACCATTTAATAATCAGAAAAACTAAAAAAAAAAGCAACAACAAGCAGAAATTACCTCAGATCTGGATAAAGGCGTAAATATGATCTGGCTATCAGATTCTTGTATAATTTGATCAAAATGCGCAATCTTCGGATTGATTAGTTCAGAGACAAAAATGTTTTTTTGTCGTAATTTTTCAACAATATAATTTACCAGAATTTCGTCCTCATTCCTGCTAACAATTGCTACCAAGTTGCTATTCATGTTTTTCATTAATCTAATAAACGCCTGAAATTTGTAATGATAGCAAAAATCCGTTGGCTTATTTTGTATTAAAAAATTAACAAGTATTTTAAAAAAATTTTTTCACCAAGAAATAATGAATATTTATGCTTTGCAATGACACAGTTGCTACTTTTATCTAAAATTAAAACTACTCATCAAAATTTCAACGTGCTTTCTGAAATTACAAGAAGTTATTGTTCAAGTTAGAATACAAAATTTTTTGTCTAATAATTAAGTTTGATTAAATAAATTAGACTGAAAGCACACATCGATGAAAACGTCTAAAGTTGGAGCAGTTGTTGCAAAATACGGAAACTTCATTTGTGCTAATACATCGGCTGCCTTATAACTGTATGTTAGAAGTGGTAGTGGTGTAGTTTGAAAAATTGAAGCAACTGATTTTGCTGACAGAGCATCTTTTGGTAAAATTAATCCTGAAATTTGTACTAAATTAAAGAGTACTACTTAAAAGAGTGTATATTTACAAGTGTCAAGTTTATTTTCACTTATCAAAGCAATCAATATATGATCATAGTATCAAGTTAAAAATTATTTGTACCAAGAAGATTGCGCACATTTTGATTTCTTGTGTTGCATTCATCAGGTTCATAAAAGTTAAGCGAGTCCAAAAATTTGAGAGTTTGAGAAATAGCTTCTTTAGGTTTTGAACAAGTATCACCCGCATAAAGACCTGTAATAGTAAAAATTGCTTAAATATATTTTAAATTTGAAATAGATATATGTGAACAAAATATGACGTAATTTATTTGCTAAAAAAAATGGAACAAATTGTGGAAAGTTTTTTAGATCATTTAATTTTCTGTGCATCATTGAAAAACAAAAAATATGAACAAATAGCTATTGAAAAAAAGAAGTAATCAAAATGCATTAACTTGAAAAGTAGGAAAAAAAAGATAAAAAATGAAAAATAAGTATGAAAAGGAACCAGTTTTCATCTGGCTTGTTTTTGAATTTTGATTCCAATGTGTAAGCGCCCACTGAACAGCTACAATATCTTGAACTGTTTCCACTCGTAATTTTAAGCAGTCTTTTTCGTGCAACGGAAACGTTGCACCGATCTGATACTATAATTACTAAACTTTTATAAGTATCTAATAAGTTCATATAAGTTTTATTTAAGATATTATTACTAATTATTCAATATATACCAAACACTAATTTCAAATTCATGTGTAGAAGAATATTCTAAAATCATTGTTTCGTCTCATAATATAGAATAAGTTTTACAATTATAAGTTAAAATGCTCAACATTATTACATTTTAACTGGTACTTCACGCAAATGCATGATAATTTCCTTGATGAAATAATTAAAATATTTGAAAGTTGCAAGCAACATACTTTATTATCATCTGGTTGTATTCGGAATGGATCGTAAATATTACATAATGGATTTAATCCATGGCATTTGTTAAATAAAATTAGAAGTACAGCTTGAAAAAATAAGTCAATTATCTGCATTGTTAAAATCATCAGATTATATAAACTGCTTGTAGTTATTATCCATTACCATTACCAAACATTAATTTCAAGTTCGGATGTAACTGAACTTCATGTGCATTATTTTATAAATAATTCTGCAAAAAAATGGCATTTATTTATTGTTCAAGCAATGAACGGATGTGAACGGATGTGTTATTTATAAAAGAATCTTTTAATATTGCTTAAAAATTCCTTCAGGCATAAAAAAAGCATAAGCTTTCTTTTCACTACATAGATGAAAACTGAGAGTGAAATAATTTTTAAGCCAAACTTCCTAAATGTAAAAAAAGTTGATTATTTCTTGAATCCGTCATTGTTTGTATTAATATCTGAATCAGAAACGTTAAAATTCCATTGCAATTGGCTTGAAACTGCCGCATAAATAAATCACAAAGAAATTACTTCTTCTAATTGAAGAATTAATTTAAAAAGTCATTGGTAGAAGATAGTCAAATGAATAGATGACATTTAAAAAAGGACGAAGCCAAGAAAATAGCGTCTTTGCTAACTTCATTCAGTACACACATTATGCTAGTTTGATTTACTCAAAAAATAATTTATTTTGTAACAAATTCAAATTAGCTGCAATGAAATTTTATCCTAAAAATGCATAAATATGAACTAAATTGGTAATAAAGCAGCAAAAATTGTTTGCTGAAGTGCATCTGATTTGATAATGGATATCGGTCATACTGAAATCTAATTAAATTTTTTAAATTCTATCACATCGTGAAAATAGCAAAATAATTTGTCTCTGCCCATCCGACACAGTAAACGAAAGCAAAAAATTAGGGCATCATCAGCAACCGTTAAAAAGATTGGTTTTCTGATTTAATTTGTTCAAAAATTTAACACATATTCATTATCTTCAATTATCAGAGTACTGTAAAGACAATTATTTTATAAATGTGGTGGACAGTACTCAAGAGAACTATAATTACTAAATAGTTGAAAACTATAAATTTTCGCAAATTAATTGGAAAAATAAAGACAAAATATAGATTAGCATAATGATAATATTCATTTTCCGAAATAATTTGATTTTGAATTCATTTTAAATTAAATAAGAAGAAAAATCAATGATATTCAAAAAAGGATAATAAGAAAAGTTTTTTACAAAATTTTCATAAGACAACAGTCCTTTTTGCTTCCTTAAAAATTTTTTCCTGAAAATTTAAATATGAATTTGTAACATTTTTTCTATCTTCTCTTTTCAAATAGTATTCAGATGTTTACTAAAAATAGTAGTGGGGCACAAACAATAATAATAATGATAATAATAATAATAATAATTATTATTATTATTATATAAATGAAAGCAATTATGTTTTTGTTCTTATTTTAGATAAAAACGAAGGGTGATAAAGTAGACAAAACATAGAATTGATAATAAAATTTTGCATCATTTTTTCTTTGCATATAACTGTTGTAAAAATTTAATGCAGTCACTACAACATTCATTAAAAATTTCTTCTTAACTATTTGATAAAAAGTCTGCGTGATTTTATTATAGCAATAAAATTACATTCATATTTATTTTATGAATTATTTTTAGCAGTAATTATTACGGAGTAATAACCTTCCGTAAATGATGGAAAATGGCAATTTGCTTCTTTATTAAAATTCAAAATAAACACTATTTGCCAAAAAAATTTACCAATAAAATGACGTAGTAAGACTTGAACTTTTTCAAAAATTTCCTCATTATTTTTGAAGTTTCATCTTTTTTTATTCCAACCGATTACGCATTTAGATGACTTAGTGTAAGAATGAAAAAGCATAAAATATTAAATATGATTATGAATGAGTAAAAATTGATATCTACCAGAATGAATCAATTTGTATCTACTTCCTTCTGCAATACTCTACTAGAAAATAATAGATTTATCAGTGCACAATTTCAATAACTTAAATGGACCTTTAATTCAGCATTTTCTGAAGCGCGTTCCACCAAAATAGTAAACTAATCTTTATGATTTTTCAGTCGACATTTCAATTTAAACCCGAATTTATTTTTAGATGCACAAAAGTAGTATCTCTTAAACCTTGCCAGTTGCACTGAATCTACTCTTGCCCATTATCGTTTTTAAAATTGGTGAACTAAATTTACAGGTTAGAAATAAATGCAAATAAAATGACTTTTGGCAAAAGAATGAATGAATGCATGAACGATAATTTTTATCTAGTCCTTATTTTTATTCTTGTAATTAATTTACTTGATTTTAATAAAAACCATCTGATTCAATCAGGGTATAGTTATAAGTGCAAAATATACAGCTGATAATTCTCTTCTATTCAAGGCTAAATGAAATAATTCTTGAATTCAGTACGTTGAGATTCTAAATACGTGTACTTTAAAATAAAATTATCGGACTTTTCTAAAGTCACTTTACAAATGAAAGTGTCATTGACTGTACACAAATGATAAGACTGATACCAATTATAGAAGTCATTCATTACTATCATACTATAATTTTTGTTAAGAATTGGTAGCATTTCAAAAATGAAGAAATTACTTTTTTCTCTCAAATTGATGATTAGGTTACAAAAGCATTGCTGTTGTGATTTATTTGCAATTTTAAAAACCAAACACTGTAAAATATAATTGAAACAGAACTATTTGAATTATATTTTGCAGACTTAATGTTTGCCTTTAATTCGGTATTTTAAAATATTCGAGTCAGAAAATTAAGCCTTCTCATATAATTGGAAACTGATCTAAATATTAAGATAGAATGAAAGACAAAATCCAAAGCAACGATTTGGTATTCAAAAGAGAACGAAATACTCAAAGAATCTCTTTTTTCTTACGCACTACTTAAAATCAGAATAAAAATTTTGCATTGAAACAAGGACTGTTTTAAATTTGTGATATATTTTCAAGTAAAATTAAAATAATATTGAAATTGTCCTTATTTGATTCTTCTATAAAACAACTCTATTCCTATTTTTATTATAGCAATTTCTTCTAATTAAAAACTATTGAGCTTTATTTTATGAAATATTGCGTAGCACTGCACACATCAAATTTTAAAAGTTATGGATTTGGTCAAAGCAGTCTTTCCTTCGTAAGCAAACTGCAAACTTTTTCTTGAAACTTGAATAATTATCCTTATTTTTGCTTGTAAATTTGAAACAATATGAATTCTTACTTCATTCACTGAATTAGAAGAAATGCTAGGCATGAAGCGTTTGTTGAGTTTGGAACGTGAAATCAAACTTCTAAAAAAGCAAATTGCCAAAGAAAAAATGCAATAAACTTTTACGACTCCGAGCTAATTAATTATACCAAATCTCTTTTGAAGAATGAGTATAATGTAAGAAATATTACTAATTATTCACTCTTGTTAGTTCTTATTAACGATTCTAATAAAATCACAACTTTCATCTATCATTTTCAATCAAGCAGCAGATTGAAATTAAACTATTATTGCAAGGACTTATTGTTCTTGTCTTTCTCCTAATCTTCTTCTTGCCTTTTTCTCTTCACTTCAATTCAAACAAATTGTTCCTGATGGATGCGATTTTGGAAAGTTTTGTACGAATGAAAATAATGGAAATACTGTTAGTATTGATAGTACTGATAACTGATTGATGACATATATGTTAATAGACTTTTTTCTTCAAAACAAGTGACAAGTACTTGGATGAAGAGGAATTTTCTCAGAGGGTTGGATGAGAGATACGTGGCGTAAATGATGACAGCGCTATTGTTTGTGTAAAGAAGTGAGCAAATAGCACAGTAGTTTTAATTGTTCTGTTTCTAGCAAATTAAAAATGCCTTTATTTTTTTGAGTGCAAAAAATGAAAAGTAATGAAGACGATTAAAAAAGTAATACTAAATAGTGCTATTAAAAGCGTCAGAAATTGACTCTCTTATTCCAAAAAAAAGCAAAATAGCACTGATTTATTTGAGAAATGACACTCTGCATATTTTTTGAACTGTGCACATCAAATCCTCAACGCATGCATAATTAGCATAAAATGATGGCGCTAAAATTAGCAGAAAAATCATTCATCATGTCTTATATGAATTCTCAAAAAAATATGACATATTACTAAGAGCGAAATTTAGCAAACAAAAATGTGCAGACAAAATGATAGTTTAGTACAATCAAAGCAATAATTTAACTACAAGTGAAGAAGTAGCGGAAAAAAAATACTGCAATTTCATCGGTTACTGATAGCTTTTGATAGAACGATAAAGAACTTAAATGGACGCAAATGCAAGATGTATTACTTTGTTGGTAATTTCATGAATTTATGTTGCGAACAGACAGAATGGGCAGAAAAGTTTGCGCGTGAATAGTATTAAAAAAGGGTATTCAAATGAATGATACAAGGTAAAATCCTACAAGAAAAAATTATTGATAAAACAGAAATAATCCAGCAACATTGATGCGCAGTGATAGAAATTTAAGTAATTAAATGACAAACTGATGAAGGCGAAATTGCAGTAATGCCCGAAATTTCTATCATTAACACTGATGCAGTCGACAATTTTAAAAATAAAACTGCTTTTTATCGACTGAACCATTTACCCCCTCGTCCGCCCTAAGCAATACTCAGTCGGGACCGTCAACAAACCCCGTAGAAAGTTACTGAAGCAGCTACTGTGCATTGTGAACTACAATTGACCATCATTCAACTATCCATCTATTATCCATGCATCCATATAATCTATTTATCTATCTAACTATCTATATAATATATTTATCGTTTATCTTTTTATAGACTTGTAGTAGTAAATATGGAACATTAATATTACTGGGATTAAATAATTGGATATGTTTAATTGTATTTAATTTGCATTTACACTTGATGAGCCTTCTACCATAATTTTCAGTTTTTAACTTATTATTTTTTAAAATATTTCCATTTCCGCTAAACAACAAGTAATAATAAGATTTGACAGTTTTTTTTGGAATTATTATTTAATTAAATTTGATTGGAAAACCTAACAGCAAGCAACATGGTATAATATTCTACAAATATTAAAAATGCTTGAGGTTTGGTGATTTAGTGATTAAATTTTGATTTGAAGTTTTTAAAAATTTTACAATCGGATGATTTATCTATCTATTATAAATCCTATAATCATTCACGTCGCTCGCTGTTATTGAAAAGTCTTCATTGTTTCGTGTCAAGTCTTATCCAAATAACGTGTTGAAAATCACGTTTTCTCGGATTACTAACTTTTCCGCAGTTTATCTAAACTTTTTTATGCAACCAACATTGAGTATCAATAAAATTATATGTCATAATATTGCCATCAGCAATAACAAAACGTCGCTGATAACAGTGCACAAAGTATTATCTTATTTATCGCATTTTGGAAATCTAATACTTCCGTCATATGAAAATTGATCAAGTTTCAATATCATTATACCATTTATAGTGAACAGATTATTTGTAACAAAATGGTATTGGACTGGAACTAAATTCAAGTTTTTATAGCAATTCATAAGAATATCTAACAGTGTCCTTCAAATTTATAAGAAGTGAAAAAGAGAATCAAACTTTTCGCTCACACCGTAGCAATCGCATATCAATTATTTAACGAATGATACCAATCTTCCCATCAAATTAGAAATAAATGTAAACAGCGCACCATTTATAACAGCTGGAAATTTTTAAACTTATCGTGGAAAATGAAGTCTAAAATTGTATTCATTTTGGGAGTGCTTTTTTTCAGGTAGTTTAGAAATGATCATAAAGCAATAACTATATCACAGAATCTGTTCGAAATTGATGTATTGTTAATTAGTATTTAAAACTGATCATAGAAAAAATCGAAAGCAATATTAATTACATACATATGCACTGCAATTTTAATTACTACAACTGAAATAAATAAATTATTGAAAACGTGAAAAGTTGCAAGTAAGATCAAAATATTCAACGTGTTTATAGTAATGAAGAAGGTGTTACTGCATATTACATGCTAATACAATAAACTAAGTGTGTGAAAGTTTTATAAACACAATTTATGAAGTAAGAGACAAAATTTAAAGTAATTATTTTGAGGTGTAATCCGTACTGGAAGAGAAAGTCTAATATAAATAGGCTGTAAGTAAAAATGTACTTAAAAGTTAAGCCTCGATGCCAACTATTTGTATGCAAAACTTTCTATATAAACTAGTTGGCAGCAACAATAGAAAGTATTGAAAACAACGTAGTATTTGACATTTTCATTGTGTAAAAGTCTTAAAACGCCATATAAGCAAACATCTTAAATTACTCATTTTGTCTGCTTAAAATATTTGAAATTAAAAAAATAATATAATTGCACTTTCGTGTGATTTACCTTATAATTAGCTGCATAAAATATTAATAATCAGCAATTTTTACTCTTATTAAGTTGTAGTTTGAATGATTACAAAAATGCATTGTGATTAATGTGTAAAACTGCACAAAATTGCTGATTATTACACAATAGCCATATTATAACGCATATGTGTTTATTGTCTTGCAATTTTTTTGACGGGTATGGATAATAAAGTACAGCTGTAGTCAAAATGAATGCATCATTTGATTGAAGCAGAATGAAGTGATAATTTGCGATTAAATCAGTTATTCTTGAAATGATATTATTGATAGTGAATGTCACTGGTCGTAAATAAAGGCGTAATATTTTAGAGAGCTATTCATACTGAAACTGCTTTTTATTTTTATTTTAAAAATAATTCAAATCAAATTTTTTAAGTAAAAAAAACTCAATCAAAAAATGCTATCGTATCTTTTTGCATTTTCTTATTTAAATGAAAAATTTGTAGTAGAGATGATTGTATTGTTTGTAGCAAAAGTTCTGATACAAATCTAGAAAATATTTTGCATCAAAATACTACTAAATATTGCCATTTTTAAGACTTTTACCTAATTTTTTTTTCAATATTTTGATTTTTAGAAAGAAAAACATAAAAAAGGAAAGTGTAATGAAGTGAAAAATTAAAAATTTTAGTTGATTATGGAATAATTAGATGGGAAAAATATCAGAAGGAATGGTGAGATGAGAATATGATTATGACTACGAGAGACAAAGTTACATTAGATATCAAATATAAGCATAATTGTAGTAAGCAACTAACTTGATCCTTTGCTCTTTCCTAATTAAAATCCTTTGTTTGCAATTAAATTTGAGAATATGCTATTTAATTTTGCGAAAAATTTAATATTTTTAGTTCAGTGCACTCACTGATGGTTACATGCTTAAAAGTTGAAATATTTAATCACTTTTTGACCTTTAAAATTTGACACATTAATGTAAGTTAATTTTTATTCACTCACATTTCATTCTTTTTGGTACTAAATCCATTTTCATGGATAATTGTAATTTATCAGTTTTGCGACCTCAGAAAATTGTAATAAGAGAAAAATTGTTTTTAAAAACTGGTTGTCTTCTCAGTGATTTTCATCCTATAATGTTCTGGTAACGTGAAATAGTGCACTTTATCCTATGTCGTGTACGTGTACTGTAAAAATTCTGCATTTTTTATTCCGTTCTAAAAGTTTATTTGCAACAATTTTGGTTACTTTTATGTTACTTTTTGACAAGTGATTTTATAGGTCATTTCAAATATTTAAATTCTGCTGAATAAACCAAATAATTCTAAAAGTCCGGCTTTTTGCATCAAATTTCTTCATGTTGATAATACGCCATAATTTTGCATATATTTGCAGTATTAGACTTTTAAATCAGTGCTAAGAACTGGTTATTATTTTCCGTATTAAGGAATACCAAATATTATCACCATAATTCGTAATTTTATAACTGAAATAAATGATTATTCAAAGTAAGCTATGCTTTATTTATTTCCTTCACATTTTTTGATCGATTTCGTTCAGCAATTATGAGATTTTGAAAGAGTTCCAGTAATTGTTATTGAAATAAGTAATATCTATCAATCTGATGCTGCAAGCAATTTTATTCACTTACAAAGTATGCTAATTTTCCATCTATGACAGCTATGACAAATTTGAAGTTTAAATTAAAATACCGTCTTGGATTATACATCATGAAAGTACCCATACGTTTATATCAAAAATGTGCATGTGCATTGCAATAACAGCTGTTACCATATGTCAATCATAAAATTTCTAAACATTTTCTAATGCTCGGCTTAAAAATTGCATCGAATTCATAAAATCTGTAACTTTTTGAGTGGTCATTCTGGTCAGTATCTTACATGCGAAAATCAAAAAAAAAAATTGAAAGGAACAATTTTAATATTTCTCATTATTCATTATGTCTTCATCGCAGTTAGCAATAATCGAAATGTATAATAACTAACCACATTCTTTGTGATCCATCTGTTTCAGCAGTCTACAATGCAGAATACATCATTTCTAATTTTGTTAAACCTAAAAATATCTAACAGTAGATTTAGACCACTACAATATATCAGTAACAAAGTTCATGGACTCCACATGCAATCCATCAATGATTTAGATAGTTTCCATTTAAGTTAATTACTTCCACATACGACAACAGTTTGGACATGTGGACAGGAATAAGCTTCACGACCCGAATAGTTGATTACAAGTCAGCGCCACCCAATACCAAGCTTTTAACAAATGTTACCAAGGTTACGTACTTCTAGAATGCAACCACATCAAAATTTTTACCAAGATATAATCTCGGTAAAAAAATTAACTGTTCTAAGTCCATAAGAATATCTCCAATTAAATGTTCGAGAAAAAACTCGCCTCTCGTTCTCCAACTCCAAAGTTGAATAAATTTATGGAGCAAAATACATCACGCTGTTCACCTTTCTTTTCATATTACCTCTGCACTACTTCCCATCGCCTCCACATAACAAAAACATAGGAAAATAATCCATCGCGTGCAGATTCAACTTCTCACAGTAATCCTTCTAATCTAATGCAACTCATACACAGACAGACCGCATTCAATTACATCACTTCTCTCCCATCTGCCCGTGTCTGACGTTCCGATACTTTTAGTTACAGTTTCTTTGGGCCGATTTCAATAATGAATCATATATGCTTTCCAATTAATGTACATGCATAATTATTTAGTCCTAAATTTATGCTTTTCTGCAACAGTAAAAAGCAAACTTTTACAGAACAGAATATTCACAATTTGAATTATTGTTCTTCAATAACGAGCAACAAAAAACAGCGTTTACAATACCATAGAAAATACCGAATGAACGAACCAAAAAGCACGAGGAAATAAAGTAGAATACACAAACAACGAATACACCTGAAGGATGCAAAAATGTCCCTAAATTGTACTTGACACTCTGAAAACTGTGCTTCTCAATATTTTATTGTCTGCTGAATCTAATCCACTGGTGTAGAACACCTAAAACGTTAAAGCTACTAATATTTTGTCACTCTAATTCATGTAATAAATACAAATCAGACAGGATCGCTACTATAATGCAATTTATCTGCTCAATAACTGAGATATAATTTATGCTCTTTCAATAATACCACAAATTTCAATAACAAATTGTGACCATGAGATACCAAAGGAATACTCGACATCTGCAAACATTCAGATGGTACGTGATAACAGAATTTATGCAGCTGATAAAAATTACAGTGAGATTTTTACTTCAGTTTAAAAGGCACATTTTCTAGTAATTATATCACAGTGATGATGCATCCACCAAACCTACAGATTCGTTCTTGGATGGTATGTACTACACCAGTGAATATTCAATATCAATTTTTAACAACGTCTGCTGAATGGAATCCTCTTGAAAACAAAATTTCTGAATCACCATGGTGATAAATAATATGATCATCATATCACACTACAACAACACGTTGCTGAACCCGTCTGACGCTTGTTTACTTCCGGATGACGACGATTGATTTGACGAACAAGATCATAAAAAACCTTAAAAAGCAGAAAAGAAATCAACATGTGGACAAACGACATTGATAAGTCATTTTTATTAAAACTTTATTCACAACTGATTATTGCGAGTATGATTTGTCTATTTTCCATAATACATATTCAAGAGTACATATGCACTGGAACAATTTTACATATAATGTAGCTACAGAAATTACCATCTAATAAGGAGCTACTAAAAACTGCTCATATAAATCTGCATCAGAAAATTTAAATCATGTGCTTTTCTGGATGAATATCCACAGCAGATATAAAAGAACAGATTTTTTTAAAGAAATGACTCACTATTGCTTAGAATAAGGAATTACATAAAATAAGTTGATTTTACATCAATCAAATAATCGCAAACATACCTCATTAACATTAATTTTTGCCTTAGCTGAAGTTTCAAGAAAAGCACTATTGAATGCACGGGCCAAATTTGATCCTTGGTCTTTACCTACAACGCGCTCATCCTCCAAGTCGCATTTATTTCCAACGAGTATCATTGGTACCTGTAACTTACAAATAATTATTAAATTCTGTGCATGACAACACATAATTAAGCAGTTATATATAAATATATATATAT
>UYYF01004291.1:87212-166293 GCA_900618365.1 Thelazia callipaeda | reverse complement strand
ATATATATATATATATATATATATATATATATATATATGACACCTGTCGAATGAATAGTATGAAACTTAAATAAAATATCAAATAGAACAAAACCTCGAAAAGAAGTTATTGAAACTGTCCTTGAAAGTGTAATATTACGAGAATGATTTTATAATACTTTGCATATCTTATGCAAATAAAAGATCAGTTCATTATTTAACAGTGATTTACATTAGTTGAATTATTGACCATTGACTAAAATAAAATTAAAATCTGTATATCAAGTGATAAAATAGATAATAAATAGCCTGGTCAGAGAACACAACTCTCTAATTACAACAAATGTATTCATTCAAGGACGTTAACGGAATACTTGCTCATTTCTTTAACGAGAATGACATTCATTCATTCATTCACAATTGGCATAAATATATTTGTGGAGATTAAATGCACTGATAACAAATATTTGGTACAGTCCTAGGAAAAATATTACACGTCTTCAATTCAAAGACGATACATCGACCCATTCATGTGCATCTTTCTCGATGAAACAAAATAAGCACAACTACATCAGACCAGTCAAGAAAGACAGGTTAGTAATTAGCCTACCATACAAAAGAACTTCTTTAACTCATACACTCTACTGCCACAAAAAAGTGCTCCGTACTTCACATTAAACTCGTCATGTGTATGTATACTGGTGAAGTGGAGCAGAATGAAGCTTAGATTTCATTAACCCCAATTTCTTGGTCACTGAGCACTCCAAAACGAATTTTTTTTGCGGGTCCTGGAAAAATTAGTCTGTCTAATTTTCAGTAAGGACATGAACAATAAAAGCAAAAACAGAATGCGACTGAACTTTATCCGTGTTTTAGCGAAAACGTTATAGACAAAGACGCAATTCTACAGGAACGATTTAAAACGGGATTTATGATAACTATACTGGGATAAAATTTGTGTGAAAAGTAATGAATAAGTATGATCAATTTGTGGGCTACAAAAACAAGTTGGAATCGGACGTAACAATACCTGTAAAAATACAAAGAAACATAGTATTGAAAATCTGTCTGAACCTGTTCTCAAACTTTCCAAAGTTTCTAATAATACTTTTGAATCTTAGCTCAACCTGACACATATAAAACAGTAAAAACCACCTTCAACATAAAACGAAAATAGCGCAAACACAATGAAAACACTGAAATCATATGATGAACACTAACACAAAAAAGCTAAATAACCAGCAGATAAGAGAAATGCTACATATAATTTAATCGGTGTTTTCCATTAAAAAAAATTGGCATTCAAAAAAGAAACATTCTTTTGAATAAGGTGATAAAATTCATCATTTTCTTGTAGGCATCAATTTCTCTTCTTTACAGAATTTGAATGAAAAGGATAGAATACAATGAATACAAAGAGAAATAAGGAAGCTGAAGACTTATTGAGAAAGTCATGATAGTGTTCGCTAGAAAAACAATTAAAATCAAAAATTCAGTAAAAAATACATGCAGCTATAAGCTAATATTTAAAACTGCATAGGATAAAGATGAACATATTTATATATAAATGAATCAAAATTATTGGTAGACCAAGAAAAAAATCTACACAACCAATATCTAACTTTCCTATTTCCTCCATTTAGAGAAACCAAATTTTCGAAATCATTTCTAGAGAAACTGAAAGAACTTCAAAATCGATTCTATGAATCTTCGAAGAATTCACTGCTGAATTAGCTTTGATTAAATTACTTCTATTCTGTGACTGAGGTCAAACATGGATTAATTTCTTGAGAAACTGGAGAATCTTGAGATGGTACAACTTCTTTCTTTATCTCTTTTTCATCATCTCCAATTAGTTCCTCAGACAAGACAATAACATCCGTCTCCATTGGTTCATCTCCAACATCATTACTACCAACTTCATCGACCAATTGCAATTCTTTCTTTTCTTCCGCTTCACCATTTAATTTCGAAGCAGCTGGCTCTTTCTAAAACTAAGAGCTATTCATTTAAATGGAGAAGATTAAGAAAAAAACCCATATCTTGCAAAAAGTAAAACTTGAAAGTTAATGGGAACAAATAATAACTGGTAATATAGCCTGACTTATAACAGAATAGACACAACCTTTTTAACTACTTTCTTGTCCTCTTTTTCATCTTTTTTTTCCCTCTTGACATCCTTTTCATCTCTTTCAGATGCCTTCTCTTCTTCTTTTGGATTAGGCATAAGCTTTTCAGCCATTGTGACCATCCGCTCACCAATTCTGCGAAATTCTTGTATAGTGCTTTTCATTTGTACTGTGTCATCAACAGAATTCTGGAAAAAATCAACTTCGTAACAAAAGTTATTTTAAAACTCATATTGACACGAGATTTGATATACAGCTAACCTTTAGGCACTTTTCTGCATCATGCAACCGTTTACGATACTTTTCTACATCTTCATCTAGTCTTTTCTTCCTTTTTTCTAATGTTTGAATATGTTTTGCACTATCCTCTGTAAAAAACTTGTATAACTCTATGTAACTGTTCATTCGTATATACAAAAATGGTTTAAATATTTTCAATGAGCAGATATGAACGTCTTCTAAATCTTTACCACCACCAATGTTATAAAAATTACTCAGTTGTGCTTCTAACACGTCAACTTTCTGGAGAGCCACATTACGATCTGCCTCCATTCTAGCAACTTGATCCATAACCTGTGGTATATTTACAAGGGCACCAAGATACATTACAGATTCTGCACAGTTTACGTCTGATACATCATTTGTTTTAGTGCTGATATTTGATTCTTTTGACACATTGCCTAAAATAAGGATTACAACAATCTCAAAAAAAGAAAAAAATGAACGAAATATTTTAAAATGCATTATTTAAGTTGGTATATGCGAAACATTACTTCTTATTAAAAGCAAAGTAATGGGGAAATATTTAAAAAAGAAATTTATTTCAGAAAACAAGAAAAGCTAGTAATTTGCAACCTTTGGACAGCTGCTCAGTGGAAGGGGGATTCGACACTATGCCGGGTCTATAAGTAACAGTGCCATCTTTATTTGCCCAACTATCGGTTAAAAATCTATAACTCACGCGATCACGCGATACATGCTTTTTAAGTAACTTTTGCAGTTGGGCACGAGAGATGTTCAAGCCCATAGAGTGCAATATTTCTTCTAGATCTTTCTCTAAAACATACCTGAAAAAGTACGCTGAGATTTAAACCTATTCTTTAATTTTTGCAAATCTAAAGTGAACAGGTAATTCTGACGCACCATATAAGCATCTACATGGATGTAAGTTACAATTATATTACATACAAAAACTTTCCTTGTATATATATATGCAACACAAAAATCAATTTATATTTTCTACTTATATTTTATTTGTTACACATACCCGCAAAGATTTTGGTCGAAGTGAGCAAAAGCTTGGAAAACTGCACGATCAATAACGATGGGCTTTCGCGCTTCAGTTAACACCTTTTTTTGTTCTTCTTCCCGTTTTTCATCCTCTTTTTTCTTTTCTTCTTCTGACTTTTCAGGCTTATCAGTTTTCCCACTTTGGATAATTTCTAAAAATATATCTCAACATTTCTATACTTCATATAAATCACTCATACTGCAAGTAATCATTTTTTAATAGGCTACAGACCTTTCGATCCAAAAACCTCGGCAAGTTTTGCTTCATCACGTCTTTTCTTTTCGGAGTCCTTATCTAAAGCACAACTTAGAGCTTTATAAACAGTAAATGCCTGAGAACGATCAAGCATTTCACTTATGCACTCTGCCATCACTGCCAGCTGAAATATCAATATTTAATGAACAGAAAAACTTGAAATCTATGAGATGACTAAATAACAGTTAGAGTAGTATAGGATTGTGAATTATCGACATAAATTTGAAAATAAATCTTGAAGCAACAATGCTATCTTTTCCACTGCTTGTACCATAAATTTCTGTCTTTATGATTTAGCTAATAATAAAGACCAAGACATAAAAAGTCGAAATGACATGAAAAAATAATTTGCAAAGAACTTAATTTTGAAACTTACTTCAAAAGAATGCTCTTTGTTATCTTCAATCCGGTAGTCCAACATTGCATGAAGTGAAACTATTTTACAGTCAAATTTTCCACCTTTAGCCAGACGGCTAGGATATACCAATATTCCTGGTTCTTTGGGAACAACGAAATGGCGTTCAATTGAACACTTTTTCTCCTTCTTTTCTTTTTCCTGGCATAATACAACATAGAAACACCAACACTATTCAGTGCTACTATAACGAAATATTTCATGGAATTTACACGTTGTTCATTTAAAAAAGGATGTAAAATATTTTCACCAACAAATAACCAAATTATGCAATTATTAAAAAATCTTGCCCGTTAGTCCCTGTTTCATTTAATAGCAAGAAACTAGTAATGACACCTGAAATGATACTTTTTAGATAATTTAAGCAAATACTGCACAAAACCTACAAATCGTTCAACGGCTTTCTTGTCTTCATCTGTTAATTCCTTTTCTTCTCTTTTTTCTTCTTGTTTTAAAACTGATTCATCATCCTAAATTGAAAGCTTTGTTAACTAAGGTAGATATAAAAAATCTAACTAATACACTCTTATAATTTTCACCTTCGTTTCAGAAAAGAATTCATGACTAAACCCAGAACAACTAAAACTAAGACATTGATAAAGATTATTAATTCTGAAACTCTTCATGTTACCAAAATAAACCTTATTTTCTCTGCCTTCTTCTTCTGCCTTCTCCCGATCAATTGCTTCCTGAAGCCGGGCATACAATACCGACTTTATCCCTTTTGTTTCTAGATCACGTGCCATCAATTCCTGCCGCAATTCCGCTACCTGGAAGATTGGAGATTTAAGGAAGCAAAAAATCATTTTACCGTTCTCAAGAAATTTTTTATAGCTATTATGTGACTTTTTCAAACTATATGATGTCTAAATGCTCTTTGATCATCACTGAAATCAAAGGAAATTGTGAAATAAGAGAAAGCAAATAATGTCAGAATGAAAAACAGATGAAGTTTACATCTATTAAAGGCTTGTCTATACATATATTTAGCAGTGATAGAAAAAGAAAGGTCACCGAACCTTCATTGTTTTAATATCTAGTTTTGACCAATGAGTTGGATTTAAATCTTCATCATCATCTTCTTCAAGTTCCTGTCCCTGGAATGATTAAACTGATAATGAAAAAAGCGTTGTAATTGATGAACCAGAGAAAAGACTATTTGTCAAACAACAATTCACCCAACAACCCTTTTGAGAAATTTCTAAGAAATGATACTGATTTGTAAAGTTTAAGTAATGTTTTGAAATAGGTAATACGTAATTTATGTGAGAGTTAGAAACTTGAGATCAACCCTAGCACTTCTTACTCTCTAATGTAAAAAGTGCATCGAATGTAAAGATTCAAAACTGTACTAATCCGATTTTTAGTTGGTTGAATTGTTAATTAGAAACAGATCGAGGTGACACACAATGAAGAAATAACAGACGAAGATACGGTCTGCGACGTATCTTATATGAATTCCAGACAAAAGGTATTAGCTTATTTCTGGTGTTTAATAAAAGTGGAGGAAAAAAACGCATAAGAAAGTGAAATAAAATTAGAATGAACAAAAAACAAAACAAACAGAATGCGATATGGCGAGCCGACACATTAAACAGTTAGCTATTTGTAAAAATAAGAGAAGAAAAATCTCAAATTGAACGGTCTTTCTTTCTTTTTATTAGGTGTTTTCACCTGCTCCTTATTGGTATCAGTTTGCTGTTGTGATTGTTGCTTTTGACGTTGACTATCACCAGATAGAGCCGTCGACTCGGTTGTGATTGCATTTCCCTCCCCAGCTTCACCAGAATCTGTAGCACTAACAGCTACAGTGGATGGAAGTACCACTTTTTGAGCATCTACTGCAGCAAGTTTTCTCCTGAGCTGATTCTTTAACGTGGCCAACAGTTGTTGATAGCAGTCATTGGTGGGCATCAAACCACTGGTATCTGGCAGAAATAGACAGCATGTATCCATTCGATCTTTCTCAGCACGATAGTAACGAATCTCCGCCATTTTGTACCTGAGGGTTTAGAGTGCTTTCTCAAAGCTTTGTTTCAACTTATCACTGAAAAACTACCTTAATTTCCTCACATCTATCCACAAAACTCAAAACTCAAAATACACATTTCAGGAGACCTCACTGAAACTAAACTCATATTTTACATTTGTGCGGAGCTTTGTGGAGCTTTTCGCAGCAATCGTAGCTCTTTTATCTTCGTAGAAGGTCAAATGTATGCTAGATTAAACTACTGAAAAACTAGGTCATGCATGTAAAAAACGTCGCTTTTTTTCAGCAGAGGTTTCTCTCGTACAGCCACCCTGTTGTAACCACATTACATGACGATATTCGGTGGAAACAGCTTTAAATAAGAGTTAAAGTGCTTCCAAAAGTACTTAATAAAAAGAACTGCGACATAGCAAGAATCCCTTGAAATGATTACGTCATTACATCGGAGACAAACTGTATAAATATATAGATACAAAATCCTACCTTTTACATTAAGATCTTTCCACTTATATCTTTGTGACCTTCAACATATTATTTCATTTCAGTATCTATCCAGATTTTAAAAATTGAAAACAGAATTTATTTTTTAATTATCAGTTTAATTCAAAGATATCGAGGAAATTCGACACCGGGTATTTGTTAAAAAAACTAAATTTAGGTAATGAAATTGCAAAAGAATAAATTCTATGAACATACCATTTAGAACACTTAGAAAGATCAACTCCACATAAAGCCCGAACAGTTCTAATTGATGTGCGAATCAAAACACGTGGATCAGAATCCGGATTATCACCATCGAGTGAGGGCGACCAAGCACCACCAATTGCCATCATTTCTTTGTTACGTACTCCTAAACATAAAGATTCGTAAATCAAGGAAAAAATCCATCCAAAAACTTTCCTGATGGCAAAACTCTTTGTTGTTTATTTGATGAATAACTTAAATTTCTACCAACAACAAAATTTATGCAACGTTTCAAAGAGGCTGAATCTGAATTCTCATCAATTGAACCATCAACTTGTAAACCAAACGCTTTTTGATGCAAAATGGATAAACCTTGATGGCTCATTAGAACGACCTGGAAAAAACGTTTTAAAATGCAGAGATCATGAGAACTTCACAGAAATACGAAATAAAAGAGCAATCATTCCAAAACTGCTTTACCAACAAATTGGAAATGAGCAAGAATAATAAGGAAACAGCTTACTTTTGCAGAGAAACGGTTGTCCAGGTCGGGTGGATTCAAAACAGGCAATTTTTCGCCTGGATAATCAACATCCTTATGTAAAATATGAAAAGTGATGGGAGTAGCTGAAATCGATAGAGGATTCTCTATAGGTGTTCTTTTTGGCCATTCAATACTTGCATCCGAAAAATCAGACGGAATATAAAGTGATGGATATCGTTTGCGCAATTGCATTACTGTCTGTTCTACTTCATTTCTGCAGGAAAAGCATATGATAGACTTGAAAATGAAAAATAAGTTACGGAAGTTACTGCAAAAATATCTATGTTTTACAGTATAAAGCCGATAACAAAATTAAATTAAAGAAATTACGAAATCGGTGCTTTCGGGAGGTAACACTGATATCGTGGTATGACTCGAGCACGTCGACGAGGGGGCGATAAACTACTGTGAGTGTTCGGATCTTGTTTCTGAGAAGGAGACCGATTACGTCCTGATGCACTAGCTGAGTGCTCTCGTTTTCCTTCATGTTTTCGTACTGGAGTCAAGTGCTTTGGAGAGGACCGACTCACTGCACCTTTAGCATAGTCACGCAATGGACTTCTACAAAAATTTCAATTCAATAGAATATTTATAAGAAATAACAAATTACACGAAATTCTTCTTTTTTCAACATGATTTGGCTTAAAGTGCATATTTACCCAAAATTGCACTGACAAAGAAAACCACAACCTTCGAGGAGATCTTCGTGCTATGCCTCGAGGAGAAATACGTCTCGGAGGGCTTAGACGTCGCGCATCTTGTGCTACTGCCGATGGACCAGAAGGCACATTACGAGGAGAACGATGCCGATTTGATCCAACTGGAGACCGGGTGCGTGGAGCTAAAGTAGAGAGCTTTTACTTTTAATTTTGACAATAAAGCAAACCCTACAATTATAAGAATAATCAAACTAATAGAAATACTTCCAGTAAGATTGAAAGCAACTTTAAACTAATCAAAGAAAGCATTTCAATCTCTTCAAAAAATCAATAAAAAGAATTACATGGACGGAAGTCACGAGTGCGAGAGTCATTTACGTGACTGACGCTTTGTTGCTTTTCAACAGATTTCACAGCCCAACTTTGTTCAACCGACATTAATCCGCGACCTGGTACTGCCTGACGACCTCGATCAGGAGGTGTATGAGCTGATAGCCCATTACCACTATTACTGTTAACACCAACAATGCTAACTGGCCCTGGTCCTCCTTTATCACCAATAAGCTGGACTCGATATGCATTCCATTTAAAAGGCATAGTTGGATTATACGACGCCTCTACCATAACACGATCACCTGCTCGGGGCAATGATCCCCTAACGTTGCTAAAATCCTTTTTGAAAAGCGCTGATTACCAACATTTAACACATATTACCATAATCGTCAATTAAAAATCAATTCAGTGTTTCAAAAGAACCAAAATTACCTTATCATGGTTGAGCAATAACATGGAAATAGTTTACGAAATTAATAAAATACAAAAATATGCTATTTTAGAACAAAATTCTGTCTATTCATACCTTACTTGGAAGAAAACGTCGTCATCAATGAACCCATAATTATCATGCATTTTTGTGACCACTCCCGAAAATGTGCGATTTTTTTGTTGAAAACTCTGTGAACGAATACGATTAATAATATACTTTAATAGTCGTCCTGACTAGTAAATTAACACTGTGTAAGTTAACTTAAATCTTTTACTTCGATTACTAATTAAAATGTTCTCTATAAATCTCATATCTGTAAAAATAATAGCTAAAGATACGAACTGAACCATAATTTAAAGAAAAATCTTGCATCAAATTCTCGCAGCAGCTGTTACAGTTATCTTACAACAAAAAAGATACGAACGCTATGCTCCTCATAACATCGTAACAGACTTCTTTTTTGTGCAAATTTTACTTTATTGTCAACTTTTTCAGACGCTAATCTTAGTTTTAAAGAGCATAGAAATATATATATAAGGGAATAAACATGAAAAAACAAACGTTACTTGCTGCTGGGCTTGCATTCGCAATGTTTGAGAAGGAGCTTGAAGCATGCTCAAATTCATGCCCATACTACCAACTGCCTGCTGGGAAAAGGCAGCAGCATTTATCATACCCATTTGTGCGAATGGCTGCGCACCTATTAATGGATTTTGAAACAAACCAGCGTTCAGTTGTTGATTAGCTCCTTTAATAGATACATGAAAATGAATAAACCTATTAATCTTAGTTATAGAACATTAAAATCTTAAAATATACGAGGTTGGAAAACTTCGCAAATTAAGCCAACATATGATAAAATTGCAAATGAATTACAACTAGATGGTTTCATTTCATAGAGTTTTCATCACTTTACCAAATACACGAAGCTTTACAATAAAATACGAAAAGATGTATATGTCTACGATGTCCCAACAAAAAGTATATCACTAACTCTAGAAATGCAATTACTGGTTATATAATCCTTCCTTTAAACGAATATTCTCTCCACACTATACCTTTAGAGAGACAAGATGATGCTAATAGTGGTCGTGATTTAACAAATGTCGTGCAATTAATAATTTACGTATAAATTTTGAACAAATGCTTGACCTTCACATCACAACTTCAATATGAATGAAAATAACAAGAATTTAAAACAATCTAAAATCGCAATCTGAAAAGGAGAAAACCTGGTGGTCGAGTCCAAGCGGCTGGATTCTTTGGTCCAAACTGCGACATTGAGACGTTATCACCTCGAAACGTCAACCAAGATAATCGTGCGAATGATTAAAAATATGGCTCTATTCAAATACTAAAATCTTAATAGTGAGAAAATATTTTTACGAAGAGCAGAATTTACCGTTCACTTAATATGCATAGTTTAATGTTATATCAAATCATAGTTCATCAAATGAGAGCTCATAAAAGAAAATTTATAGATATGAAAATATAGAATAGCAATCAACAAAAGAATGCTGCAAATATCTTCATTTATATATCTCAAAATAGATTTACACAGATTAAAATAGTTTGAAATAAATTATATTAAAGATTTTCTTAGTGAGTAAAATGCTAGTTTCATACATACCTTCACAAAACAGAAAAATATAAGAGTTTAATAAGTAACTCTAACGTAAACAAAGCACAACCAATTTAAATAAGCTCTCCATCACATGCTATATCCACACTCCTTGTCTTGCAGCTAAAGTCCAAACGCAACACATCCAACGCAGGAGTGCATGCACAACTCTGCGGCGTGCGACTTCTACACAGGAGGCAAAGTTCGCACAACATTAAATATCAAGAAGAAGCAACTTGGATTATTCGGCTTATGTATATCAATATGAAATCAATTTCTCTCACAACTATTACTTTTTTCTTCTCATTTTATAAAATCCAAAACGGAAAAAAAAGCATTAAGTAAGCTCGCATGGGTTCAATAATGCTAAGTTATTTCTGGAAGCAAAGTCCCATTTATATTTTGGATATATATTGAATAATAGTTTCGATTTTTTCCACACCAGTTGTAAGAGTAGTTTGCATTTTATTCTTCGCTATATGTCTTTGAATTGACAATTGACAATTGACAATGCTTTGAATTTATTCACGTCTGGGTATGATAGCGCGTATTGTTTGGTGGATTTTACTTGATACTAATTAATTAAATGAAAAATAAAATAAGCTGGAGCAGCATAACTCACTTCATATCGAATGTATGAAATGATAAATGAGCAATATTTTATAAATAAATATAGAAAAGAATACAATGAATAGTTTGCATGAATAGTAGTAATAAACAAATAAAATAATATGTGCGAGTTAGTTTTCGTTTTATTGGTTCTGGCGCTGGATCGCATTGCGGCATTCTGTGGGCTGTACTTATCCCGCGCTCAGATTTGTTGTACTCATCGTTCTCGCTTCGTCCTCGTGGAATCCATATCGATTGTCCAAGGAGATGCTTTCGAGCGTCTTCTTGAGAACTATCGATTGCATGTATGCCTCGACGTGGTCAGATAGACTGATCTCCTTCACATAGCGTTTGTGGAAGTTCGTCACTATCCCATCCCAAGTCATCACATACGGAACAGTAATAATCAAATTAATACTTAATAATATTAATAATAATAAATAAGTAAATGAATAAATTTCCCCTTTTCTCTCCCAGATTATTGATTCAGAAGGAAAGGGGCGAATTATTTTTACGCATTTGATGAATATTAATACACGTTTGATCACGCCTGTCAATTAATTGCTTTGCTTGTGTAATCAGTATTAGTCGATGTCATGTACACATTTAGCAGTTAAAGGATGATATGCATATGTGCATATATATACTTTATCTCATAACGTATTTGACAGGATTAAGTTTAAAATTTGCGGATAACATATGCGTTGATTACACTAAAGTGAGAATAAAGTATTTAAAACTCATTTCACATAAAACTTCTATTTTCCTGTAGAAATTTAGGATATTAGGGGAATATTACTGTCACATTCAGACATGCTCGGTGATAAATTTTCTCGATTTCTGGTAGTTATCACTAATCTCATTTGATATGATTAGCATGAATCCTTTTAATAATTCAGCAATGTGTGACGAGTGGCTAACACTGTATTGCTCTTAACAGAACGAATAAAGCAAAGGTAAATGTCAGATAATAGTTCAAATTGAAGCACCAAAAAAGGTTTGATATATTCAGTGATAAGATCGTTCATTCAGTTGGAGGGCAAATAAGCTATTGAATTATGTCAAATTTAGCAGTATTATTTGGTATTAATTAATTCAGTGAGAATACGAATTTACAACGTTGACAAGAAAACTTCCTCTCAAATTATTTTATAAATGCATAATGTCTGAATCGTTGACATTAATTGAACTGATTAATTAATGTACACTTATTTGTCTTTGGCACTGATCAAACTTTTTCCTGCCCAGGTATGACCAAAATTTGCATAATAATTTGAAGTATCCATAATTTCAAAAACAATAAATGTAAAAGGAATGCAAAGTTTAAAGCACCAATTCATACGACCATACAAAGCTACCTCACATCTCTTCCATACGCTTCACCTAATACAGTTTACACACCAGTGTACAGTAGAAATAAGAACATTGGATGTGTAAATTCACAAAACGTCGCCATTGATCCAGGGCGGGTTCGAACCGCCGGCCTTCTGCGTGTAAAGCAGACGTGATAACCACTACACCACTGGACCACCCGTTTCAAATCCTTACAAATTATTATACATAACATTATGAAAATTTTTATGATAGTGGACCACATATTTTAGTTTGGGCTCAGAATGCAACAATGACAAATCTCAGTTGCTCGTTTTGGATGGACATTGACTCTGAACAAACTGTTTGACGCTTAGTGGCTCAATCTTACTAGGATGAGCATCTATTCCTGAAGAAATTTCACGTCTAGACTAGTTAGGGCATATGGACTTCGTTTGCAGCTCTTAAAATATTTAAGTGAACTTTTGAAGTTTTGTTTTACTGCTGTTTAAATTATTTGTTTACTTATGTCTTTATATAAATATTCTTTCAGACTGCATTATTATTGATGCAGATTTTTAATTTTTCGCGTTGCATGCACTCATTGATGTTTTTCAACTATTTTATTTTTTAATTTTAATTCAGTTTTCTACTTGTTTGTGTTGTTGAAATTTGCTTGACAATTAATTGAAAAGATTTGTGAAATGTTCGAATATTTTTTGAAACTTTGCAGATGTTACAAATATTGGGAAGAATCTCACGTACCCGAGCTACTTTTCCATTATTATCTATCTCTATAACTAGCTGTCAGCCTGGTAATTTTGCTAATATATTTTAAATTTTATTAGGCATTAAAATTTTATGCACATATTTTCGAATATTTTTTTAATGAATACAAATTGCACATTATCAGTTGCTACTGCCTTTCTATTATATTAATCTTATCATATTTCAGAACGCTATAATGCTCATCGTGTTGGCATTTCTCGAATTAAACGTAATAAATATGTTCGACAATATTATGTCACAGTAATTTTTTTCCATTATATTGACTTTAACTTACTACATTGTTATTTACTTATATGCAAATTCGTGGCTTTAAATTATATAATTATTTCTTTACTCATCAATTTTAACCGTGACACTTATAACTGAGGGATAATTTGCACTTTTTATAATTAATATATTTAGCTGCTACAACCTGATGGGTCAACAATTAAAATGCGGGCTTCTGAACCCTTGGATTTGATCCAGATGCCATTTAATTTGGATATGTTAACAGATGATGAGCGCAGAAAATTAGAAATTAAAAGGCATAAAGCAAAGAAAGTTACGGTGAGAAATTTGCTTCAATTTTCACATTAAAGTTTCTTTTTCTTTTTTTTTTGGTTGTGCACTAATTTAGATTATGTAACTAGAATAGTTTTTAAAATCTTGCTCTGCTTTGAAGTCAATTTGTATCTGTCAAGCCTATAGAGTGTTTTTAAAGAAAGAATTTTTGATTCCATCACATTTTTCAAAGCCAAATTTATTAGTATGCAAATTAGGTTTAAAGCCATCTCATCGTTATTGATTGTTCCCATATTTAGATAAAAAGTACTGAAACATTATTTTTGCAGAAAAAGCAAGAAGTTGTGAAGTTTAATGCCGACGAATATGTTGATTTATGGAGGAAAAGCTCAAAATAAGCGTTCATGTAGTGATTAGTTTAGTTGATCAATTATGTAGAATACTTTTTGTTTTTTGTTTCAGTTCATTGCATAAGTTGAATATAAAAATTTTGTAGAGTAATCATAAATTAGTTATGTTTGAAACACACTTGAAATGTGTTAAATTTTAATTAATGGAAAGCACGCATACACGTAAGTGAAGTTTTGTGGCTTCAGAACAAGTCATATGAAAAAGTGCATGTATAGCCTTTAACCTCAAATAAATGATTTCTTTTTTTACGCCTGACTTTAGATATCTTTTTTTCTTCTACTATAAAGTTAAGCTTCATGTTTGTTAACAATTTATATTTCAAAATATAATCTGGAAAATGTATCTAGCAATTTTTTGGAAATTTTCTGCTTCCATAATTCTTTTTAAAGTTATTTCCAATAAAAATCTTTTTGGTGAAAGCTATTGATATTTATGCATTTTTTATTCCTTTCGTACTCTCCGTGGTTTTTACGATACTGTGAAGTAAGTTATGTATTAGAAGCTACAATTTCATTAATTTTGTTTTTACTTCATAGCTAAGTCATATTTCTATTTACAAGTATGACTCATTTATTCATTTTTATTGAGAATATTGCTTTATAGCAATAAATATGGTTGGCTTTGATTTATATTAATATGTTTTGTTTTAAATCATATATGAAGTGTTTTAGTCATTTTATATCTATTATATGAAGTATTGTCATCTGATGGAGTTTTTTAATATTATCAAAGTCATATCCGTAGGATAAAAATTAGAAGTAGTTGTGTAGATCATGTAGTTTCTAGTGAAACCTTCGCTTTTATGCTTCCTTTCAGCCTTTGATTATTTTTTGTATATTTTTTCCTGGTAAGGAGTAATTTATTAGTCGAAAGAAGTAGTTATGTTGTACAAATCAACATTTATCACTTTTAACTGCGCTCAAATTAGGGATTAGACATCACTTTCAAGAACATATTAAGCTCATTCTACCTTTGTAGGATTCATTTCATCAACTTTGAAATAGGAAAGTTAATTTAAATCCGGCCTTTTCTCATGGATTGATTTTTTTTTCAATCTAAGAACACGCATCATAAGTTTGCTCTTGTTATGCATGAATTTTCCCAGAAGTCTGGTAGTGATTAATTTTTAGCAGATAGAAATGACATGTGAAGAAGATCCAGCGTATTCAATTTTGTTACCTACATACAACGAAAAGGAAAATCTCCCTATATGTGTTTGGCTAATTGAAAAGTATATGAAGAGGACAGGACTTTCTTATGAGGTTCAATTTTTTGCTACTGTAATTGGTAAAAGCATCTAAAATGACGTGACGTACTAATTACTCTTTATAAATTTTTGAAGAAATTGAAAGGGCATTAAATTATAGGTAATTATCATCGATGATAATAGTCCAGATGGAACAATAGAGGTAGCTCAGAAATTACAGGATGAATATGGACGAAAAAAAATTATTTTGAAGCCGAGAGTTAAAAAATTGGGTTGGTTTTAAATCTTCCTTTGACTAGTTTTTGTTGTTTCAGTCTTTTATTTAGATCAGCAGCTTAACTTTAAGGTCTTGGAACTGCTTACACTCATGGTTTGCAGTTTGCTCGAGGTGAGTACATTATCCTGATGGACGCTGATTTGTCGCATCATCCAAAATTTATTCCTGAAATGGTCAAATTGCAACGACTTAAAAATGTAATCATAGCTTGAATGAAATTCTTCGAGTGATTTTGCAAATTATAAAGATCTTTGCTGAATTCTGGAAACATAATTGAGTAGGATATTAGTAATGGATTGAAAAGGTGAAGGTAACACATATAAATACATATTACACATTCGATGACGTATCCAGCTCTGAAGGACAGTCAGTTTTGTTTTGTAGTTAAGTTTTGGATTCTTATCTCCTGTCACTATTTTTTTGGCTTATAATTTATGATCATTCCACTGCTATATGTTTGAATTTATGCACTTTTTTCCATGAAATTTCTGTCGGCTTAAGAAAACACAATATGAAAATCAATATTTTTTTTCTAAATTCTTAACGACTATGGACGATGTTCCCTTCACTCATTCATTAAGCTGTCAAGAGAGGGACTTTGCAAAAATATAACTAGAATTTTTATTATTAATTTCATAATTTTTATTATATTTGTGTGATTAGTATCTTCTCTCTGCCTTCATTTATTTGAAGTAAATTTTTGATTATATGATTTATTTTCATAACTCTTTTCGTTCTAGTACGATATCGTGACCGGCACACGCTATACACGAGGTGGTGGAGTCTCAGGATGGGACTTTAAACGTAAACTCATCAGTCGAGGTGCTAATTTCGTAGCTCAGGTTCATTTTGTTTCCAGTCATTCATGATTGCTTGTATTACACTTTCAACTTGGGCTTTTGCAAAATCAATTTCAGTTTTTGCTACGACCAGGTGTTTCTGATTTGACTGGTTCTTTTCGGTTGTATCGTAAAGATGTATTGGCAAGGTTGATCGCTGACAGCGTTTCAAAAGGATATGTATTTCAAGTCAGTTTGGATTTCGGGTTTATTAAACCTTGAAGTTTTTATATAAAACGTAGAAACAACACTAAATCCGATAAAACTAGTAATATCTACTTTTTAGATGGAAATGATGTTTCGTGCAAGTAAACTAAATTATCGTATCGGAGAAGTTCCGATTTCATTCGTAGATCGTTTCTATGGCGAGTCTAAACTCGGCGGTCAGGAAATTTTCGACTACATGAAAGGATTGTTATATCTTTTCATGCTCGTTTGGTAGAATCCATACGAACAATATCCGCGTTCTAACGGTATTTCTTGTTGAATTTCTAGTCCCAGCTGTGATATCTTCTATGGATTATGAGCTTCTGTATTTTCTGAGCACAAATTTTCGACATTTGTTGTTAAAATAGAATCAAGGTTTCATTTTGTCCATACAGCAGACTTATTTATCATTTGCTGAAAAATTCACTTGTTTCGGAATAAAATTGTTTTTACATTAGTTTTTTAATCACTTCTACAATACGAATTTCCGTTAATATGTGCAGTCCAATAGATGTTTTTAGACTTATTTTCTTCATTAAAATTTTTTTATAAATTTATTTCGTTGTTAATATAAGCAGTACTGGACTTTTCGTGAGCGTTTAAAATCCCTGGTATGCAATCACCCAAATCTCGAAAAAGTTTTATATAGCTATTAACAATCATAAGAAAACTTCATGGTTCGAAGCAAAATATGATTCTGATTTCGATTATCGAACAATTTTCACACAGTTTTATCAGTAAGTGAGCAGCAAACCATATGTAAGGGCAAACAAGGCAAAACTACATCTACTATAGATTATATATATATGACATAATATAGTAATATTACAACATTAAAGCAGATTCAGTTCAGGGGGTCTCCGATTCTTCAAATGCTTCAGAATATCAAAAGCATTCTTATGATAATATTCGATTAAATCTACAAGGAACACGTTTTGGAAAATATAACATTTACATGAGATCACAACATTTCTGATGAACTGCTAAAAAATGGACTCAACAGAAGACAAATACGGACAAAGATAATTTTTTAGCACCAATCTTTCATAAACGAAGAGTCTATGTGGATGGTGGTGTAAATTTTTCTTGCATTTTACTCAAAACTTATCTGTATATATGCACGACTTTCATGGGAACCAGAGTTTTGAATTGACGGAGATCACAAAATGAACCCACCTACCAAAGAGTATCCTACAATTTCTATTTCATTATGACATAGAGTTTAAAAAAAATCCAAATGCAAATTAAACCTGCATTGCAAATGTAGACTTGGAGACTGAAATACCGGCAAATGAAAGAAGGCCATAAATACACAATGTACATACTTCAGAAATTGAGACAATGATTATTTCTGTCAGTGAAGAAGAGCCAAAAACTGCTTCAAGACATACGTCAAAAAAGCATAAAAGCGCAAAAACATGACAAAAATACATCTTATACTACATTCTCTACTGATACTATACATCACATAATTGAGAAGTATTATTTCTATGCCGAAGTTCCGATTCATTACAATTTTGTGGGTTCTTCAATCTTAATATGCTTGACTCGCTAGCTGTTGATATTGCTGATGAGTCATCATTATCAGAATGCTCAGAATTATACAACCCTGAAATATTAAAGGTTCAGACAATTCTTTCATTGACGCTTTCTTATAACGATTGCATTGAACTTCGGATTTTACAGTTAAAAGAATGAGAAAGTAATATGTTATTGATGTTGAGAAAACAAAACCATACTCGAGTTCTCCGAATTAACTGCAATTACGTCTTCAACTGCCGATTTGATAACAGAATTATGGACAAATTTTACTGCACTATTGCGCTCAGGCTCTTCATAACTTTCATCGATAAGCTAAAATTAGAACTGCATTGCAAAATCAGTCAGGTAATCGAGATAAAGTTTTTTTCGATGTTTTACAAATTTCAATAAAGAATATGATTTTACAGATGATTGCCTCATCAAACAGAATTTAAATGACCACAACCATTTAGTGGAAACGATTTTAAAGAAGTGTTACTACTAAAGTGAAACAAGAGAGAACATGAAAAAAAAGAAATCTCCCAACTGAAGTTCATAATAATCTTGTATTTTTGTGCGAAAAATTAAAAAAATTATCATGTATTCAACAATGTTGGACACGTTTCGTTCCAAATATTCAAAAAATCTTACCTGCTCATCAGATGAGAGATCTATTGCTATTTTCTGCATATTATCGTTAACAGAATGCACAAGTGAATCACGAGCAACCAAAGGCATAGAAAGTGCTAGCTCATCTTTGTAAAGCCAGTGAAATATTGGAGAAAACATCGATTTGAAAACAAATGCTATAATAAAGAATGTTGCCACGGCTAATCGCGCGCAGAAATAAATCAGTGGAAAAATGATGAAAAAGATGATGAGAATAAGATGTGGTGTCGGTCGGTATTCCAATGGACTTGATGGAGAAGGCATGACGCGATAACTGATTCAGCAATCTATACAAAACAAACAATTATAGCCTGAACGACGTACCAAACTTTAAATTTAGAAATATTATAAAGATATGCCATGATTTTCTTCCAAAAAATAATGGTCCAACAAGCAATATCCACAAATTAAAACATATTGCATATCTTCATACTCTGCACGTCCTTCTCGATTCTAGCATGAACAAACCTTCTATCAATAATGTAACTGCTCTATTAAACCTTTTGAATACATGGCAAAAATTGGCAATCAAATGTCACAAAAACTGATAGTCGGTTAGTAGCACCTAACTGCTTTAGGGACTATCATTTTAAATTACAAGTATCAAAGTTCATCATGCGCATTTTAAAAAGTGCTCTCTACTTATTTTTCAAAATACAGTGCAAGCAGAATATGAAATGTTAGTCCTGCTGCAAATCCAAATCTCGGCAATTATTCCAAGAAATATGATGAAGTCTGGTACCTTTTTGTAAAATATTATTCGCATTCAATGAATGATTTTAGAAGGAACCAAAAATTTTTCAAATATTTACAAAAATATACACAAATTAAATACATAAAAAGAGTACGTGAAGTTTTTTAATTCAATTAATTAGTTTTAATGAAATTAAGGGAATTTTCAATTTAGAAAAGAATGAAAGGTAAGAGGAAAAAGAAGACAAGGACTTAATAACAAGTTTAGTGTTATCCTTGGTCCTATTTATACAGTATTTTAGCAAATTTGATTGCTATTTAGGAAATGTTTACATCATTTCCGCAGCCTTTGATCTGTTGTATTAAATAAGCAAACAAACTTACTAGCGACTTGACGTGAATAAAGAAATTTAAAAAACTTTTGCATTTTTTACTTTTTAGCTTCACTTGTATATTTTAAATACATTTCACTAGAAAATGTATAAGTGAAGGGCTAAAAATGTATTTGAATTTCAAGATTTTTGATCATTTCATATGCACAAACAAATTGAATGTATGCAGCATGCAGATAGCAAATGTGCATAGAAAATAGAAAGATTAATTACAGAAAGCTAATTGTTGCAGTATAATTTGCCATTTAGCAAATTAAGAAAATTTGCAAATACCTCAATTAATGATATTCTTTCAGAAGGAATTTGATTTCTACTTTTCGACCCGTATTTTCGTCAGTAATATATTCGATATGTTGAATAAGAGCTTGAGCCGCCAATCCGTATAGCAAACAAGGTATTCCTTTAAACAAAATTACACAAATATGACAAAAAGTTTCACTAATAGCGAACTGAATATTACACAAATAAAATTTTATAACAAAAAATGACACATATCATGTTGATTTTTTTAAAATATTTTTTTCCTAAAATGGGCATATAAGAATTATGAAATTAAAACACATAAGTAATCATGATTTACAGAACAAAAGTCTTTTCTTCTGGTTAAACTAAGTACTTACCAAAATTAATAATAGTAATCAGTTTATATAAACGGTTTTCGAAGCTAAAATCCTGCCAGGATCCTCTTGTGCAATGGTATTTTATGAATGGAAAGCAGCCAGTTCTGAAAATTGAACAAAACAAGAAAGTTTTAAATTGAAAAAATCATTTTAAAACATTGCAGAAAAGTGATGAAGAAAAAATCAAAGTGACTGAACACAAGTACTATTGTTGAATAGAAAATACTTAAATTCTGTTCAAAGAAAGAAAATGACAATTTTATAAAACGGATTTAAATGTTGCAAATGACTAGGGATTTCGATTCAGAAGGAGTACGCAGAAAGAATATTAAAGAGACACCTAACTTTTCAACCATAAACAAGATTGTTATTCAAGCATATCCAAAATATCTTCATTCGCAATTTGAAAACACTCATACAAATCAAGTAATTAAAAAATTTCACTTCATCATTTCTTTCTATATTCAAGAGAAAAGAAGCCATTTAACTTGCAATTATATGCATTTTAAAAACTTGTCCAGCAGTCTTACTAAGTAATTACGCAAATATCAAAAGGTCACGCAAATGTCAAAAGGTCATAATTCCATGAAATAAACAAATTAGACCAAAATATTCAATTAAATAGTGATCAAACCATACTATGCATGATGTGTGAATCCAGCTCAATTACTAATTTTTTTAAAAACTAGTCATCCCCTTGAGTTTAGATACGCAGTGTTAGTCAGCTGATGATTAATCATTAAAAATTGTTGTTTGATATGTGCTTCAAAATCAATGGAAATGCATGCTAGACAGAAAAACAAAAAAAATGTAATATGCTACACAATCTTCTGCAACAAAATATGTTATTGCTTCACATTCCTCTTCTACTATACATCAACATAATTAAGGTAATAATAATAATAATAATAACAATAATAATGATAATAATAGTAATATTAATATAAATTAGAAGCGTAATCTGAAAAAGGATACTTAATTACCAACGCAAAAAAATGATTTTTTTTCCTTCGTAGCAATATGAATTGTAGTGAAATGATTACAGACAGCTTTGAGTGTAAAGAACAACAGCAAAGAGCAGCAGTAAGTGAAAAAGTCTAAAAATTATGAATGAAAGTATGAATGTTTTTTAACGCTTTGCATTGAATTCCAATGTCTAAAGAAAGTGATCCCTTAAACTGATAACTCAGACCAAACTTATGCAGAAATGCGATTGATATGGTATCAATACTGCGAAAATGAAATACTTTTTTTAAATTAGTCAGCAGCGAGTTTACACAAAATGTTATTTATCGTATGGAATTCGCCACAAAAAAGTTCACATTGCAACTTTTACTTCATTATTCCCGCAGATTCATGATATATAGCTCTGATTTCAGTAAAACTCATGTTTATTCATTAATCATTTCACAAATAACATGCACTGCAAGCATACAATTTTTCATGTAACTTCCTCATGATTTATTCCGACTACTAACCAACTGCATTTAACGGACCGCAAACTCTAGATATAATAATAGAAGGAAATAAATACAAGTTAACACAATCATTTACTTCTTGCATTATCAGTAAACATACATAGGTGTACATTCCACCACACGCAATTATTTCGAAACTATTTTCAAATTTGCAACCTATATTGAGAGTAATAAATAACCAGTACTGTCAGAAACCATAACTAATAATTTGTATAAAACAGGTTCTTCCTTCGTAATGCATTGTTACGACTTCGATGAGCATCGGTAGCATCTATCAATCATATATGTTACAACACACATGTAAGCTAATTCAACTCTAATTTAATCAAATGAGCTGCACAACTCTCACTATACAGTCAATATAGATTAAGTGCCCTAATAACACATATGTGTAGTTGCCGAGCGGTTGAGCTGCCAGCTATTCGATCGTATCACACAGTAGGAGAGCAGGAAATGGAAGATGAACGGAAAAGAACAGCCTGGAATCATAAATGAAAGCAAATGGAGAACAGATGAGGTTGATGAAAAAAACTCCGTGAAGGACATGAGAAAGCACTCGACCAGTGTACCGGAACCAAAAGAACTGAGTGCTGGGTGAGTAGAGCTAGAATGCCGGCCGGAATACGATCAAGCTCGATAATCAAGAAAGAAAAAAGATCAACCTCCGACCTGCTGCTCATAATTATATCTTTTTTCTATCTTCATATGCGTAGATAGATGAATACCAACTTTCAAAACATAACCTTTCTAAACTATTTCCGTCTGTTAAGACATTCATTACTTTGTAGTTGAAAACTTGACGATAGAGAATGAGTTCTGAAAATAAAGGGTCTTCACAATCTTATTTTTCTTTCAATTCACAATTCATTCCTATTCAAGGAAATAAGTGAAAATTATTACTTCTTATACCTAAAAAACAAGCACATTCATCTCAGTGTCAAAGAAAATAAAGAAAAATGCGATAAAAATGAAGAACACGTGAAGTTTTGCACAGCTGCCTGTTCTATGACAAATCAAGCAGTTAAAGACGGAAAGAAAATAAAACCAACATAAAATTTCTAACATCATTATCCACTTTTCGATCGTAACTGAAATATTTATACTTTTCTAACATTGAATTAATTCATTCACTTTCATCAACCATAACTATGACTGCTCCAAAAAATTCATTAAAAGAAGTATAACAATTTTGAGAACCTTAACAGTTATTTAAGTGACTGTCATTCAGTATTTTTCGGTTACAAAACTGTAATACAGTAAGCACAAACAAATGCTCCATCGTATGTTCTGGTTTTTTTTAAAGAAATAAAAAGTATCGTAAATTTCGACTAAAGCCGTGTTTCTTACTGAATAATCTGATGTAAGCCTGCTTACAGCCAAGTGGACTTTACATTAGATGAAGACGAGGCAGAAAAAAGACTCTCATCAAGTGGTAAAAAATTTACTAATTCAGTAATCAGTTTGCACAAAATAACATCTTAACCACAGCAAACATTCAATCCATAAAAATGAGCGATCAAATACTTTAAATTTATCAACAAAAAAAAAGCTGTTTTTAATAAGAAGAAAAGCAATCGAGACTAATTAGAAAACAACTAGTCCTAACTATTTTTGCCATCTCAATCTGTATCAAAATTCGCAGGAGAAAGAAAAGTTTTCAGTGAAATGGATATACTGAAGGAATCGCATATCACATAATCATCACCACAAAAGCTATTTCTCACTCAATTTCAAGCAGTTAACACTATTTAAAGAGATGAGCTATATATTTCAGAGACTTACCTCAAGATGTGATAGTTCTCACCATACACGTCAAGGTTAAAGTGTTTCTCGCCAAAGTGATCGTCTTGAACGTCTCTGAAATACTATACATTACTATTAATTACTAAATGTCTGTAATGTTGAATTACAATTTTTAAAATGAGAAAAAAAAACTTGAGTACTTTCTTAAGAAATGATGATGAGCAACACTTACCTGTACTGAAGGAAAAGTGAAGTCCACGATGGATAATTACGCTTTCTGATATAGCTTTTTACAACTTCTGATGCTATCGGACGTGAACAGTAGAAAGGATTGATCACGAATCGATATGGCCAAACAAAGAATACATAGATCAGCATGTAGTGAAACTGAAAATAATGCTGCAAAAAAAATTTAACATAAAATACACACATGTCCGTTACTTAAGCAAATACACTAAATGCATGCATATATTCAAGTAAATAGAAGCAAGCTCAATTTAAATTCGAAATTTCGGAGCTTAAGTTTGTAGTGTTTTTTTCATCTTCTCTAACTCATTCTAATACATCTGGAAAATATAAATTCAGAACAAATGCATTCTCATGGCTTATTTTCAAGCAGAATCTTATTTTCCTAAATTGAATCAAATAACAGATGCAGGCTAGCTACATTTTAAGATTGAAAACTGAAATTAGACCTCGGTCTTAGGTGGTGGAAGACGGGACAGGTTGCAAAAACATTACTTGCAACATTCAATAAGTACAAAATGTAATAATTAGCAGAGCTTTGCTACCGAATCTAATTATGGAATAAAAGAACACCGAATATAAAATTAACTACGAAAATACTCCTCCCTTGAGCTTGCATTCAGAAACCTCGCCTTCCTATTTTTCCTTCTGCCTTCTCTTGCACTCATCACTCCACATCCTTTCATAATCCTCATATATCTTTAAAGTCCACTCCCTACCATTTCTCTCATCCTTGACCTTTCTCACGCGCGTCCACTTTTCAAATTGACACTACTCCATACACCGTCTTTCACTCATTACCGTGAATGTGCTACTCCTTGATCTTGTTTAAGCCCCTACTATATCACTGTCACGAAAAATAAACTTTACATTATGATCATAATGAAGTATGAGAAAATATCCTTCAAAACTAACTTAGTGACAGGAAAACTTCATTATTATCGTTGTATTTAATGCAGGTCATCACGTAAGAACAATTCTTTTTCTTACTCAGAACGTAATGTTCTCAAATATATCTACTGCTATAACGATGGCAGTCATCATTTATACGCACTTGTCTTTTTTGTTTACCACAAATCTTCATGTAAAATTTCAATGCGAAATGTCAAAGAATATAGTTGAAATGAATAAAAATGAGCAACAAGTACAATTTGTCCAAATGACACGAATTATTTCCAGAAAGCATTCTCGACAATGCAACTAAAATTTGCATCAACCATCCATTAACAGCGAGCATTTTAAATCAGTACAATTTTGATACAATTTATTACTCTGACCAAATTAAAAGGCTTACTGCATTTGAATACGCAAATAGCAGAGCTCAACAAGTCAGGTCAAAAAATTAATATAATGGCTGATTTAATCTTTTGGAAAATAGAAGAGCATAAAATAATACAACTCTAATTTTATACAGGTTTTGATTTCATAGACAGACACAAGTATAGAGAATAAGTGAATCAGATAAAATTAAGCATAACCACTAAAACAGTTTCGTTTGAAAATAAATGAAATATGCAATCTGAACATAACATAACTTCGTAATAAATTCAAATTATAAACGCTTCACAAACAAAAGGCGTTTTCTAAAAGGTTATGCTTGTTTTTTAATGAAGTCAAGATATAACAAATATGACATTCTTTTCAGCAAAAGCAAAGATCATGTTAAACACATAGAAAAGGGTGATATGTTCTTTGAAAATAAAAAAGAACAAACAGTACTCAAAGGAATCAGTGATCGGTCATGATACTTTGGCAAGAATTTGGAAATTTTTGAATCACAATTTTTGAATTATCCTTTGAATAATTTCAAATAAGAAAGGCACTATGAATAAACCAGAAATACACTTAAGTCAAAGAGAAGGAAGGCTTCCATCAAAAGTAACTAACGCACCAAAGCGAATTGAATGTCGTCTACATGACAATAAATTACACACAAATTCACGACCAAACAATAGAATTTGGAGTATCGGTACAAGACATCATACTATACAGTATCATTAATAGTCGCAAATTTTGCTGGCGATGATTAATGATTTTATGAAACAGATGAAATGAATTCTTAAAACCACACAAAACCTTTTCAGTTTGCAAACAGCAAAGATATTTGTGACACCTACACAGGAAAGTACAAAAAAAGAATAAGATGATTTGATCAGGGAAACATTACAACGTAAAAATTTTATTTTTAAATAGAATATTAAGAAATAAGTAAACTTAACGATTTCTTAAGTACCTATGATGGTGGCTTTCTGGTACCAGATTAGAAATGCTTTCTTTTGTATGGTCGACTACAATATCATCATCAGAATCTTCATCGCTTAATGGATTGCCATTTTGACGGCTGGTTGATAAAGCACTGCAAATTTAGGTTATTGTTTTGAGAACGAAATGACCTTAAAGCACTGAAAAGTACGCAAATAAATTATAAAAAAGAGAGTTCGATCAATTTTATTGTTCGGGTACATTTATGGAAACGTCACATGATGAAAGTGTTTGAGAAAGAGGCACACATACATATGATAAAAGGAGAACTAGAAACTTGAGAAATTTGGAACAGAACTAAATTACAAACAGATTTGAAATAAGCTAAAAGCTACCAATACTTATAACTTCATAAAAATTTCAGCTTAAATTGAGGCTAATGAACGGAAGACAATTCCAGATTTGAATAAAATGAAGAAAATTATTTGACATACGAACATACCCATTGGTACCGTATACATCAGTGTCATTATCTTGTCTTTGGGCCATTAAAGTATCATCATAAGTTCCACTCCAATCTGAAATACGTGAATGTGCACTACGCTGAAGTGTGTTTCGTTGGTTTGCAGGCTTCACAGTGATTATCAAGTTTTGAGCATTCGCCACCATCATATCTGTTACTTGATCCAAAGTTTTACCTTGTACCTTAAAAACAAAAGTTTAAAATGACTTTTAATAACAACAAAGAGAAAACTGCTAGATATTTGTTGTACCGCTAACATCAAAAAATTAGAAATAGATTTCAAATAACGATAGAAGCGATAAATAGATTGTATAAAAACTTGTGATTAACAATAAACATTTTCTCGAATGGTCACTATATTTAATTCAAGATTATGCTTTTAATCTTTCTTTAAATAAAATAAACCTCGATGCCGTTTACTTCAAGCACTTCATCATTTACAGCTAATAAGCCAGTTGATTCAGCTAAACCACCTTCAACAAGACGACTTATAAATATACCTTGAATTTTCATTACACCTTGTGGTGTTACTCGAACGGATGTTCCTACAACAGCAGGATGAAAATTTCTTGAACAGTAAAGAATTTCGCGCTGTCTGAGATTGTAAAAACTAAACCAAACTGGTTTTGTCTCTTACTCCAGATTTTGAAAACTAAGTTAAATTAGTTTGTACCTTTTCGTCACGATCAAAAATTAGAATTTATAAATTTAGAAGCAGTCACTCTAGGAAGCTAACTTCTGAGACATGAAATGCAGTTTTTTGAAAAACCTTTTGCACATATTGCTTACATGGAACATAAAGATTATCTGGTATAAGTAAGAAAGTTATTATAGCATTACCGTCTCTAATGTAAAAACCTAAAGGACGGTCACTACCATGTTTGCAAAGTCTTACACGGCGATGAGCTTCTGGCACAATGTCAACATCTATTATAGCAGATACCTGAAAAAGGCTTAACAACTTTTTAAGGACATCAAAACGAATAATAATGACGCTTGGAGGTATAAAAAGCCCTGAAATTAGATCAGATGCAGCAAATAAACACTAACTTGCCGAAAATCTTCTGGATTCGAAATATTGTATGTTCTTTTGGGAGGCCTAGAAACTGTTGGTAAAAGCAGCGATAAGCCTTTACGTCGTCGATCCATGGTGTCTGTTCCATAACCATACTTTTCCTCCCAAGATTCGCCTTTCCGCTGTATTAACAACCGCAGCGTCGGACGGGCGGATTCAAATGATTTTCGAAAATTCTACATGAAAATGTACCAATTAAAAGTTATAAAAATATGATAGATAAATATGCTTTCAAGATTTTTCTTAGGAATTCAAATATTTCGGTAGTTTCATAAAATTATATATAGTGGTGAATTTACAAATACTCCTAAATCATTATCACACTTGTGTTGCAAAATACAATCAAAAATTTTGTGAAATGTTTATAATTTTCAAATATTCCATTAATAAGAGGACTATTAAGAGCTTACATCATCGTTAGTAATTGGCAAGAGATCTCCAGAATGGCTTGTATAACATAAAGTAAATGGTATATTGTGTAAAGAATGAAGACCCTCGACTAAAGCACGGAAATCTGCATAACAAGGAGGTTTGTTATCATGAAATTGAATTGAAAATCGTCGCCATTCCGAGTCAAATTTTGATTTTACCTGCAGTAATCAATTTTTCTATAAAACAGTGTACTCAAATAATAAGTTTATCCCTATCATTGACAAAATAATTTTGAGAAAAACACATTTTGCTTAGGTAAAAACTGATCCAATAAAGAAATGGAACCACCTGTAAATGTGCTGGAAGTGGAACAAATGACGAATGACCGAGGCGGGCATTACTATTCCGTCCATTTGACTGAAACAGAATACAATATTACAGATTATAATACAATTTATAGGAAACATGGTAATACATCTTTCTTTTAATTTATAAGCAGTTTGCTATGCATATTTGTGACTTCTTAAAACAAAATTGATAATAATTTTAACAACACTTACGCCCGAGCTGTGCTGTCCAGATGACGGGGAATAAGAACCGTGACTAGATGGAGGACCGTCTGACTTCCACGACATCCAAACTAAATAACCAGATTTTTATGTAGTGGTAAGTCATACAATTACACAATTGTACTGTAGTTCGGCTAACTTATCATATTTTATGACCTATATTAGCATCTCCTGACATTAAAATTCAAAAGAATGATACTTTGTTCCTACGTCTACTATTTCCATAAAATCCACAGCTTCAAATGTAACATCCAGTTTTCCCGGAAAATTGGATCAAAAAGACTTCTGCTTTCCAAACCTGACCAAACTTCTGGTTCTTGAATTAACAAAAACTAGTTACTGCTGTAAAATTGTCACAATCACATCAAACAAAATTCTACAGTGATCAACAGAACGACGAACTGATACATATTGGAAAAGTAAGAAAAAGGCACATTAATGGAATATATTTCATGATAAAGACAATCATAATTAATGATCAGAAAGACTATCGTAATTAAAAATATTGATGAGTTTAGACGTTTACTAAACTTTTATATCAAAAAAATTCTTTGCAAATATCGAACTTGAAATAACAGCATCGATCACTACAATATGACCTATTATATCTTTTAAATGAAAAGATAACAAATTAATGAAAATATACAGCAGAGATCAATCGAAAGTCACAGCTAAACAAATAAAGTAGCTAATGATTTGCTAATTGCAACAGCTCATATTTTAGTAACTATACATACTAGACTTGAAACATCATAAACCAACTTGGAAACCAGTAATATTCTGAGAATGTCAATACTCGATGAAGACTGGCTTTAAAGTCAAAGCTAAACAAATTCTTTCCAGATCAAATAAGAATATTTGATCTGAAGCTAAAGAAAAGTAAACAGGCTGATAAAAACAAAGAATCATTTATTATCTAATTACCTATTAACAACGACATATCAGCTTTACATTATTCAAGTCACTGATAAGTTCCTGTTGACACGACTTACAAAAATGTGTTCTGAATGTTCAGCCAAATATATTCAATGCCTATCTTCCAATTATTAATGAAAGTAAACAGGATGATAGAAGTAAAAATTTCTCTTATAACCAACTTGAATTATTGAGATAAGCTTTTTGCTGATTTTAAATATAAGTACGACTTTGGTACATACGACCACATTTCATATCAATGATTCACTCTTGAGATACAAATTATTTTACTGGCTACTGAAAAATAAAAGACGTCAGATAAAGTGACTCCTTACATATAACGACAACAACTTGTATTCAAGATTAAAAAAATGTACGTCGAGAAAAAATGTTAGCAAAACAGCCTCTATCCCTTTTTTTATTTCGAATTAACTTTTAAAAAAGATGGAAATTTTTTACTTCTCAATTCATCTTCTGTTTTACATTGATATAAAATAAGAAATAATTTCTTCACACTAAGTTTGCTTTGATCTTTACACACATCTTTACATATAGTCTAACAAAAGAGCACGTGAAGGATATATTCAGTAAAATTTGAGCAATAACTGATTAAAAAGTTCAAAAGAGTACTTGCTAATATCAAATTTATCATTTTATGATAGCAACAATAACTTTAAGAGTAACATTTTCTATTCAAAGAAACTATAAAAGTGATATGCATTAACGTTACTATCCTTTTGATAGAGTAGTCGTTTCAGTAAACAAAACTAAATAACTAACAAATAATCGATCTTTTTGACATTATCTAGAATAAACTCAACAAGGTTACAAGTAATGTTAATCATAAACACGATGAAGGCAAAAGGAAACAGAAGGCTTAATCTAACATATACAAATAATCGAGAAATGAGCAATCACAGCGGCCCACATATCATAAGCATAATTTTATAATAATCATTCATTTGTTCTCTCGTTTTCATGCAAGAAAATGAAATCAACTTTAGAAACAATTATTAATACAACAGTAGTTTACACCACTAAAAAATCCAAAATCATACAAAATGGCCAGCAATTATATTACTGAAAAACTAACTGACGATAAAAAAAGTACTCTTTCATATATATAAACATGTAAAAATGAATTGAAACTTTGAAATTCGATCCAAAATCCAGAAAAATGGAACGAGATCTCAGTAACGACGAATTAGCAATACATCAAAGTTTTTTTATTTCCATGTCTTAGTTTTGTAAATACCATCATCTCTGTACGATAATTTTAAAACAGCAAACGTTTCCAGCAAACTTATTCTCAGTACGAATTACTGCGTTTTTATCTGAAGCAATACTTTCTTCTTCACTGATCTTCACCATCGCTTATATCCGAATTTAGATCTCCAACATCCTGAATTTTTTCACAAATAGAACTACTGCAAGATAAAAATTTGTTTACAGTCACACCACCATTCTCAAATTACAGCACTAAATTATTTCGAATAAGACTGCTCCCTTAGATTACTGAATAATTTTCTTGAGAATATTATTCCCAAAATAACAAGATAATGTTTAAAAAAACTATGATATTTGTTTACCAAAAAACATTGCACAATGATAAAAAAACAACGATAAGAAGGTAAAGGATAAATATAAGATTTAAAAAATTCTAAAGTGCTATTACGACAAATGATAAACACTGTTTCTGAAGAGACTTATTGAAATGATAATGAATTTTACAATTTTGAGAGTGTTCAACTGAGTATTCATAATGTCTGCTACCATTTCCAATAAAAAAGCAGCAATTTTATATCGCAATAAGCTCAGAACAAAAGAAGAGCGTCATTATATGCTGACACACATTTATTAATTAGCAATGGATACTTAATTAAGGCTTAATTTTTTTCTACTGAATTCTGAATCAAAATTCTTATTTTTATTTTCACAGAATAATGAAACGATCCCTTTATGACAGTTACTCTACATGTATTCAAAAACATAACAAAATAAGAATCAGAAATAAATAGTTCAAACAAAAAAATAAGCTTCAAGATAATTCTATATTTAAGAAGTTTTACTACCGCAGCTTTCATTCTAATACTAACCAAGAAGATAATCACACTGACCTCTTGAAAAAGTGACTCATCAAATCCGATTTCAGTGCCTGCTGCCTCCATAAGTGCTACATCAGACAAATTTAGTGTCGCATCCCGTAAAAATAACTGTCGGCCAGTTAACTTGCCACTAATCTGACTTTCACGAATCTAAACAAATAAATAATTCCTTTGAGTATCACGATTTTCTTTTTACCAATACAAATTTTTAACAAGACGATGAGGAACTACGAAGCTACATGGACTTACACAAGTGAACAGTTCAGTAGACATTTAGACACTTAGAAAAATACTATACTTAAACTTCACAAATAACTCAAAACATATAAGATTAAGTACAGAGACTGAAAACTAACACTGCTATTTTTCTCTTAAAAAAAGCAAAAAAAATTAGATAAATAACTTTTGCAGTTAAATAATTTGAACTCTTAAATGAGTGTATAATTCATAACAATATTCTAATTTAATAAATGACACCGAACAAATTTTACATCATCTAAGACTACAAACATAATTGTGTTTATTGGCTCACAAACAGTTTTGCGTATTAAGAAAGAGTGGGTATATAACGTTCAAGGTCAATCGAAAATGGGCCATGATAGACAACTACTGTTTATATCGCTTTAGCTTTACTCTTCTTCTATACAACAAAAAAATTAACATAATTTTCGATGCTCATTAATAAATATTCATAAATTTTAAAATTTTACGCTGCTGAAAAAAGAAAAGAAAATTACTTACGCATTAAAATTAAAAACTATGAAAAAAACTCGTAACATGGTAAATTCTTCAAAATGAATTATTTTTTTGATAAATCAAACAATTAATGGCAATCTTCCAATGCAAACAAAAGACCACTTTAATTCTCAGACATTTCCTTCCAAATTTTCTCTCTTCCATTTTACTATTTTTTACTTTCCTTCTCTTCAAACTCTCCCTTTGCAAAACTTCGAAAAATTTTTTACTGATAATGTCATGTTATATTTGCCTACAAATTCAGTGATACTAATCAATGGTAAATTTTGCAATACGCTTGGAAATTCGTGAACGCACTGCAAAATTGTTCTGTAAATTTCAAAGGAAGCAATTGCCCGAGAAGGTAAATGGTCATAACTGAAATACACAAACATTTTTAGATAATAAAAATTTCATGAAGGTAAGGAAGGAACCTCTTAAATGATAGTGGAACATCTAAAGCATTTGTGCTTAATCAAATGAGATAAATTAAATACAAAACTTGCCAAATTTTCTTTCTTTTTGATAGCTTGCATTTCAGTATCGAAGTTAATCTTCCATGCTAGGAATACTTCAGGTGTCACACGTGTGCCTATGAAGAAAAATTAAAATACATTTTTGAAATGTTAGCAAAAGTTACTGTTTTCTCTTAAGCACATAGAAAAGGCTGTAGCTTTTCTTCGTCGAATTTTTGATCTTAGTGATTCTCTAAATTTTAGAACGTAATTTCATACAAATATCGAGAAAATTAACGAGAGACAAGAACAAATCCACCAAAAAGAATAAAATAATCACTATGATGATGTCACTACTATTATTATTGCTACTACTGTTACAGACATAATGGCACTAAAAAATGAACAAAAATGCATTTTAGGAAGGGAAATTTTGATTTTTTGAACTCTTTCAGTAAAATATTCATTAACTGTGCAAAATATGATAACTGGGAATGATAAAAATGAGAGTTGCAATTAAATTGGAGAAGAATAAGAAGTGAGAAAGATGCTTCCTCTTTTGCACATTTAAGTTTCTACCTGTCTTCCAACCTGTTCTCCATAGCATTAAGTAAATATAAAGTACGATGTTGTAATTATCATCACTATTATCGACAATGCTAACATTTCATTATCATTATCACTATTATAATTTTACTAATATTAATGTTCTTACTAACACATCTCGAAATTATCATTTTCAGTATAAAACAGTATTAATATAAATGAAGACGCTGCCTTACTTCTAGAGCATTACTGAATCTGAATCTACAAAAATTAAATATGGAACGAATTCGAAACCTCTGAGAAAACATGTTCCAACATATGCATGAAATTCAATCATCAACACAAAACAGACATGTATTCGACATACTCAGCTAAATTGATTATATTAAACTGGTCATATATAACGCTAAGATTAAAATCAATCAAAACTGGCTACTGAGAAAAGCTTCTCTTTCTTGAAACTATCTTCGTATCTATTTCTCAAATAATTAAAAACCTTCAAACTTTTTTTGTTCTTGAGCCTCCTTCTTTTGAATCGCTAACTGTTCTGCTTCTATTTCTTCGGCTTTTAATTCTTCAATTAAATGTCCAATTTCGTCCTAAAAAAAATTATTTTTATTTAAACAAAGAATAAGGAAGTATAGAGATAAAGTTTATTGAGACAAGTAGATGGAAATTTAAAAATATTACAAGAAATCCAACGTAACCTGCAGAGCCGACACGATAGTAAATATCATTGGCATACCAAGATTTTCTATCGCAACATTGGTTAACATTTTTTGCACTTTTCCGATACGCTCATCACTGAACTTGCTTTCTATTCCAGTGACTTCAATTTTTGGTATGGCATCTGGATAATCGACAGATAACCAAAGCGACAATGTTACTTGGAATGCGTGAGGTGTTTCTTTTCTCTATTTGAGATTATAATATATCAGAATAAATAACATCAAAACTCACAAACTTTTCAAGTTACAAATTTCGTTTAAAGTTTGTGAAGTTTAATAATGAACTAATATTAGAATGAGAGGATTAAAACTATTTTGATTATCACTGTTTCTTTGTCCAACAACAGTGTATCAAAATTGACCGCAATACTTGCTAAAAATTACGATTGAATGGTATCAAAATAAAATAAATATAAAGAGAATTAGTTGAAAAAATACCTCATGAGAACATAATGATATCTTCACAGCGATATTAGGATATTCATCTGATACAATCTCCATCTCTCCTGGGTAGATTGCTTCCAGAGCTTCAAGTTCTTGAACTTGCGTTTCTTTGTAATCCATACTCCTCAATAAAAACATTCCATACTAGTAATTTACTCATTTCATCATCTTTTGAACACATGCTCAACTTCATCATGCTTCTCGAGTACTCCAACTCCTTCGCATTCAAATAAAAACTTCTTTTTATGATTTTATATTCGCCAATGATGATACAAAATGACATATTTTTACAGAACGTGAACTACTTCAACTCCTACAAATGACTTTAAATGATGCAGCAACTCAAAAACCACATCAACAAACTACCGAAAAAAATATTGCGACGAACTTCAAATGTCAAAAATGCAAACAGTAAAGCAAATGTTGCTGCTACATCTGAACTACTATCACATGTTGTACTCACATTTTCAAAATTCCACATCAACATGATTCACTCATTTCAAATTTGCTGTGAAAAAAGTATAACACTGATAACAGCAGTTTTTCTTTTATCAGATATAATACAGTGAAATCTGCAGGCACTTCAAATTTTTATTCATGGTAGTCAAAACAAAATAAAATCTCTGAATTGAAATTGACAATCAAAAAAACCAAAATTGAGAGTTCTGTTGAGAAAGTTGTTTCACAGAACACGAAGATAAGCCAAACAAGCAGACAAAGTACAAGTTTTGAAGGCATGACATTTATTACAATGGAACAAAATTTGATGAAATAATTACATTGAAGTGTATAAAATAACGAGGTCTGATCATGAATAATTATGAACCTAAGGCTATTATAAGGTAGTGAAAGGTAGACCATAAGTTATGAATTGTCTAAATTGATTTCAATGAACTCATTGACCCTAACATTAGGCAAAAAAAATAAGGATGACATCAGAGGTACTTGGTCAGTGGTTAAGTCAGTTCTCGGCTAGTTTTTAACGTAGTAATATGCTTCATGTTCTAATTGCACAAAACCAGCATTTTATGCATATTATAGAATACCAGCGATAATTTTTCGAATTGACAGTTCCAATTAGCGTTATTTTATACTAAATTTAACTGGAATATTTAGTAAGAAATTGTATTACTATTCATTATACAGAACTATAACTTTCATTCCCTTGCAATTATATTAAGGGAACAGTTACTGTGATAAAAAACAAACCCTATTTTATGACATTATTTCTGATGACAAATGTACATTTGTTCCCGAACTGTACAATTGTTCTTTATTTTACAGCTTCCAACAGATGCCTTTGATAGTCTCTGTTGGAGATAGCTGAGAGTCTCAAAGCGATCTTAATTGCTAATCATACAAAACAAAAAGCGACGTAGTCACTGACAGAATGGAAGAGCCCATAAATGCCCTCATTACTGACTCGGTGGAAGAGACGCTGAGTGACCTGATTAATGACCAGGGGAAGACTAAATGCTGAGTAATTTAGTCTCTGACCACGCAAAGGAGTCGCTGAGTAATCTAATCATTGCCCAACGTTTGAAGTACAAATCTCAATACAATGAGATGCAAAAATGTCTCTGACACTTCAAAAATTTCATGGCTAAAAAGAACAGTTAATGACTACAATTTCCACGTTTTTTTTTCTTTTGACTATTCACATTGCTACGTGTGGTTATTAATTTCAAATAATATTAAGTAGTTCTTTTCTTTTTCTCACCAAATTTTTTTTCTCTACAAAAATGTGGAGAGGAATTAATAGTGACAAAAGTAATAGTGAGTGACATTAATAATACTGATCATAATATTCGTATCTCCTTTGGTAGGGAAAATAAAAATTTGTGAGAAAAAATTAATAGTCGAAATCAGATACATAAAGGTGCACTATGCAATTAGTTCGGTGGGTGACTCAATAGGTATTAAAGCTAGATTTGCTTCCATTCCATTTCATAATTATATGTGTAGTACGAGTCTACCAGGCCGTAGGAAAACTTCGTATTAATCAAAAGATAGACGTAGTTTCAATTATTTAATTATCCTAGCGTATATTATTATTACTGATTATTACTAACAATACTATTACAGTTACCACTATGCAACTTCTATCATTATAAATACCACACCTTTATCTTATTGATTTTATCCCTACTATTCTATGTTACAGTTCTAAGAGTGTATTTAAAAAGAGCAATATGAACTTCGACCGCTTTTTTAAGATCCTCTACAAAAACGTGCTCATCTCTTGAATGCGCATTCGTAATAGAACCTGCCCCGAACAAATATGCTGCTTTTAACTTATTGCGAGCTATGAAGTACGGTAAATCAGTGTTGAATGCCACTACTTCCGAGTCGTAAGGTGGTGGTGGAGCTGAAAAAATTAAGGTATAATTTGATATTAAATTATTATAATCAATGGGCTCAACAAGTCGTTCCCTTTTAAAATTCACAAACTACTCAAGATCATTTTATTTTATAAGTACCTTACCAAGATCTGTACTATACTAGTACAAGGAATAGTAGATATCTCAAATTTTGCTAAATTTCTGAATACCTGAAAGAAGTATTGGTTCATTCTTTCCAAATGATTGGTCAATTTCGGCACGTTCATTAACAATAGTTTCTAGTTGCTTTAAGATATCTGTAGTTGATGTGGTTACACGAAAAAAAATGGCTGCTGAAGCATGTTCAGCCAACGCATTCAACGCTTCACCGCCCGATATAAGGCCAATATTGACGGTTGTTGGTCCTGAAAAATTCATTTCTATAAGATAGAAAATAGAGAAAGTTTCATAATATTCAATAGGGATTACAATATTTTTATATATTGCTAACAATGACAATTAATTTATTTATCACTGCGTACGCATTATGGACTAAAATATTATAAAATGTATTTTTAATGCAATTTACATTCTCCATTCAGTTTTTCTTTCATTATTTAGACAGCTGCTTAAAAATTTTTGGAACATAAAGAAAAATTTTGCGATCACTCTCAGGCTTGCTTTGTTAAAAACTCAACCGAATGTATCATCTGATGGCCATTCGTGCATTCTAATATCATGCAAAATATCCAACAACTTATCAATAGCACTATCCCCCATATGTGGGTAACCAGAATGTGCTGCTTTTCCATGAACTTTCAGCACAACCTAAAATTCATAGAAAAAACTTGTGGTGAAATAAGGATAAAGGTAACAAACTCAACTAATTAACAAGAAACGACACTAAAACAAAATATTGAGAAAAAATGAGCTCTGTTTTCTATCAGTAATGCGATTTCTGATATATATTTTTTGAATCAGTCACACCTTATTTCGTAACCTTTATTGTTAGCACACAAAAAGTCCTAGAATTCTATATGAACAGCTCAATCCTCACAAAGCTTATAGTAATCTCAGTAAGGTAGCTTAATGAGCAATTAATGCATTACCATCTAAACTCTGTAATTTTAGATTTGTGTGCCAAACCAACAGCAAGAAAACTTACTGGCGCCATGAATCATTTTTCCTGAAATTTTGGCATCTTATGGATGTCAAGAACTTTTTTCTTATTTCAAAAGTCAGTGGCATCAGAGTTAATAAAATTGAACGCCTATGACTAAAATGAAGTTTTCTACGGTAAAACTGAAAAAGGAATCGCATCACCATTATTTAATCGGACCTCATTTTGCAGTTCAGACTTACTTTTACAGCTCCTTTCTGTAAACGACCAAATTTCAATTCGGTCGGTTCACCAATCATAAAAAATTCTGGAACTAAGCCCAAATTATTTGCTTCCTGAAAAACACGCATGAAGTAAAATGTATGACAAATAGAGACCATGTTTGAGATGCTAAACTTCTTATCATTTCTTTGCATCAATTTTAGCTTCAAACAATAAATTAAATTTTAAGACATAAAAGTTTCGAAAAAAAGCTTAGTAATTCATTGGATTGTGATCTATTATACTAAAATACACACCACCATGCCAATGTGGTCCAGCTCTTCGCTTACAACCAACAAAAGACCAATGTTTTCCGCAAGCTTTGGGTCTTCTTCAGCTATTTTTTGAGCAGCAAAAACCATAACCGCTAACTGCCCTAAACATTAAACATTTGGTGCTCGAAAAATTACTTTTAAAAAACTTTTCAATCATTAGGATGTTTATGTACTTGATATTTATAAGTCTTATCATCCAAAATAACTCAAGACTGACAAAAAATTACGCGTTCCAGATAGAAAAAAAAAACCCAGCTAATATGAATCACTCGTTTGCTATCTGCTAATAATTGAAAAAAAAAGTTATCTCACTACTAAGTCATAATATTTTGATAAGTGCACAGGAATCCACTAGAAATATTATATTTAACCTTTTGCATCATTTGCTCCTCTACCAGTTACCTTCGTACCATCACACGCTGGTGGAATGTATGGGGGAACAGTATCCATATGAGTATTCATAACATAACGAGGTCCTTAAATTTAGAGTCTTGCAGATTTAGCTAAAAACATTCATATGCTTGAACTACTGAACAGCAATAACTCATTTAAAAGAGAATACACCATTTGAAAATTTTGTTTTTCATGAATAAGTCTTCACTTCAAATGAAGCAAAGAAAATTTGTGAGAATAGGTAAATAGAAAACATATGTATTAGATTAATTTCACTTTCAACACTGAATGAACTTCTCAAAATATAATTCAGTAAAGAAAAAAATCAAACAGTCCAACTTCTTGTATTTAATTACACTTATTTCAAGATAAATATTAAACATGAACCTGGCGCTTTATAAGGAACTCTTGTAACCAACAAATTGTGCCTTTTAGGATCGCTTTTTAAGGGTTGTCGTAGTACATGCCATCCGGTAGATTTGAAATATACAGTTAAAGCATCTGATAGTGCTTCTATAAAGACACATGGTTCGCACAAATAATTCATGCAGAATTCGAAAAATTAAATAAAATGAATAAACGCAGTGAGATAACTATTTCTGCATATCAAATATAACATAAAAATGAATTAAAAAAGAACCTTCATTCCCAGTACATGAATTAATCTGCATCAGCTGTGTTAAAAAGTTCTCTACACATTTCTCATCTGGATTCAATATTGGGGACTCAGGCATTGTTATAAGAGCAGCCTGAAAAGGAATAACTAATCGTAATTCTCGTAAATACAACACTTAGAATATTGTGTGCATCAAAAATCAAGAATAACTGTATCCAGAAAGGGCACATAAAACCGAATTCATAAGCCCGTCTCATTGTTTTATGTTATAAAAAATTTTGACACCCCAAACTATTTACATTTTCTTGTTAACATTTTACATAACAATTAATTTATAGCAAACATATCCCTCTCATTCTCTATTTAATCATTTTGAAATTTTTAAGATGCATACATTACTCCATCCCTGTTTTCCGTCTAATGCTATTTTCCACAATTTCTGCTGGCTTAACTCTCTATGCATCTAAATTTTATAGTAACGAAATGAAACTTTTTGTTCTAAATGTAATTCAATCTTAGCAGACTAATACATTAGTATCAATAATTTGAGTAAAAATATACTATTGAAGTGTGCTAAATTTATGATAGAAGTTATTTAGATGTGTAGTCTAAGTTTCGAGCACGACTTCTTAGTAAGGAATCAATCTAACATGCAATTAAGAATTGAATTGATGGGAAGAATGCATTATCAAATGATAAGAATTGCTTGCTCTCTTGATATTGAATGATAAAAAGTAAGATGTAAACACCAAAAAATGGTGTTAAAAAAATCTATGCAATACCAAAAATATGCTTGACTTTTGAACTCTAAAAAGCCAATTCATTTTAAATCAGTAAAAGATACAAGTGACTTTTTATGGTATGAAAATTATTCAGGTGTTTAAATAAACCTGAAAGTGAAATTAGGATGCATAAAAAAATTTAACTCAGCAACTGATAATACTTTGCTATCTCAATTTTGGTGCTCTCAGATAAAGTGTACAAAAACGACTTAAAAACAATCATTGAAATTTTTTCAAAGTTTCAATTGAATGTTAAAGAACATTTGGCAATATGTAAATGATGAAAATGAAAAAATGAACCTTCTGATAGATTACGAAAATAGAAGGCAGAATCTAATTACGATATTTTTCAAGATACATACTACCTTCTAAGAAAGACTAATGAAACTGTAACAACTGAAATTTGTAGTTCGAATATTCAGTTTGCTTTATTACTGTTGTGTTCATCAAATAATTCTCTTAATGAATTGAATTCAACATTAAATAAAGGTCATAGAGTCATGGAGTCATGGAGTCATACGTCATACAGTTCAGCAGATGATTCCTTTTTTCGGTGGCTCTCTAATTTTGCTTATGTATAATTACTTTGACTCCTGAATCTGCTCAATGGACGTTGGTATTGCTTACCATCATGAATGTCTAGCTTTTCCAGAAATTAGAATTCAAACTTTAAAAACTGAGTCGCCTGTACATTGGTTACACTGATAACGAGAGCTAAAATACAATCCAGCACTGATGCTTTACGATTCCGAACTCTGTCATTGCATCGGAATCAGATGCCAACAGAATGATTACGCTCGAAGCATTCATTCATGAAATTGAGATTTTACACAACAGAAGAGGGGAGGCGAGAGAGAGGAGTGGAGAGGCGAGAGAGAGGAGAAGGGGGCGAGAGACAGGAGGGGGAGGCGAGAGAGAGGGAAGGAGAGGCGAGGGAGAGGAGAGGAGAAGTGAGGTGCTGAAAGTGAGAGGTGCAGGAGGGACTCTAATCGATTCAGGAGAATGCCACGCAAGAAATGGCCATTGTGTCGTTCTTTGTACAGCTAGAAGTTTTTTGTGCAGCTACCTTGTATGAGCTGAAAAGCATGCGAATTCAGCAGTTACTAGTATTGCAAGTCATCCGAGCTCACAGAAGCGGTTCTTGGAGAATTCAGCGTGTCAAGAGACAACACACGTACTTCGAGCAAAATACGCTACACGAGTGTACTGCTTTTCTAGATATAAAATGGAAATAGCTCGTAAGAAGCCCACAGGCATGAGATAAACCAGTCAAAGTGGCAGTGGAAAATAATCTCGAAGAACGCTGACTCTCGTATATTTGGAGTGAGTGAATATGCCACACAGAATTATCCCAAGTCAATGAAGGATTTGCATACCAGCTTCAAGTAAGACAACAATGTTATGAAGTCATGATAAGGCAAGAGAAGAAGCACTTGGGATGGAAGAAAAGCATAGAAAAGATGATAAGTGTGAACAACTTCCACAAAACCCTTACAGAGCAATATTTGGATGATAGAACACTTGAAGGTAAAATTAGGCCCCAAGCATGCTGACAGAAGTCAAGCTGCATGTTTAAATAGCTCAAAAAATTATCCTTCGGGATGAAGTGTGATATCTTACCTCCAAGATAGAAATCTGTGTGGAGCTGAGAAAAATATACGCTAACATTGTAGAAAACGTATGAAGATGATGGACCATCTAGCAACGCAGTGCGATAAAATGTTATATCACGACTATACTAGAACATACAATGAGGCCCTACGATGTATGGGTCTAAAAGTACAATGGTATAGAAGCATTTCCACGCATGCGGAGCTACTCCGTGCAAGAAATCGTCGCTAACGAGAACGTTGAAATCAGAGTCGACACGCAAGTAAGAACTGCAATTAGAATAAGAGAAGATCGACCGGACATGCTGGTACTCGATAAGAAACGACGTGAAACAATCCTGATATCGTTTCTTCTCGGTCTTGACTGCTATCAACCTGTCCTGACCAATGATGCCAACCTCCATGAGATTGGTAGCAGTCGAAACCGAGAAGAAACGAAAGTACAATTTACTGGCTAATAAACTGGGAAAAAAGATGAACTGCAGGATGAAAATAATTTCGCATATGGCATATATTCAAATAGTAATACCCAAGAAGACGCTCGGAAGATCTTATTCGATCACCACCGTCGATTCCACGATTCCATACGAATGAAGCAGTGGAATCAGCACATCAGAAATGAGCGCTGGGCGAGTACAGTAGAATACTCTTAAAGTCAGAATCAATAAAGCATAAAAGAAAATTAATCTCCGCGTGATTATAATATATAATTCTTTACTAAATCATTATATCCAATTAATTAAATTACATTAAATTTATATTTTCATCAAATTACTGTACTGAATTACGACGTAATTATTTTTCATTGAATTAATACAAATATAAGCTATATTATTTCCTCGATTAAATGCTTGATTGTTAATAGATGTATGTGATTAAATCTGATGAAATGAAATTGTATCTGATTGCTTTCAATGACAATTTGAATGAATTTGTACTTCTGTACTTCAATATTGTATTAACATTTGCACAAAGTGCTAAAGCAATCATTACTTCAAGCTTAAACGTAAATTGGAGTCTTTATGATCTATTTTTTGAATGTGAAATTAGTTTAAATTGTTAGTTAGTCTAAGTTTTCGAGAGATTTTCAAACAGGCAAGTCATATTATCAATCTTTTCTATCTCTCAAGTAATGCTCTTAATTCTTTACACTTTACTAGATCAAACTAATGAAAAAAGGTCACAGGTGTTGTGGTACACTGGATCATCTCTACAATTTTTTCGTTTATGTATTATCCCTTCGGTTGCGTATATGCTGATTACAAACATTGGGCGCCACATTTCGAGAAGCGCTAAAGCCAACTTGAAAGTGCTTCATTATTTCAGTTTTAGAATCTGATTTCTGAAAAAGGCAGAAATGTGTTATTATTAGCAATACTTTGGATATAATAGTTGGCTACTAGTTGAGGTTTGCGGAGGTAAGTTGTATTGCTCGTTGTAGCCATCACTATCGGATCGATTGAGTGATATGAATATAGTGCACTCCACGCAACCGGATATAGAGCAACTAACGAAAAGGTGGAGGTTGCTTCGTCCCCTCCCCTTGCATTTTTTACGGTGCATGTTTTTAACAGTGCTCATTCGTGTGCTTTGCTAGGGGCTAGGGTGGTCTGCTGGACGCTCTCTGAACTTCCCTTTTACTTGTATTAAGTAAGGAAAGTTCTCGAATACTTTATGTACTGTGGAATGGTACTTTGGGTTTTAGATAAATTAAGGTGTAATGAGAATGAAAAGAGTTAGTCCCTGGCATATCTGTGTGTTCGTATTATGCTACTCAAAATTTTTTTTCACATATATATGTTTATATTTATTTAATTATAATCAATCACATTCAATATTTCCGTGTGATATTGATTGTATATTTAAATATACATGTATTAATATATTTAAATATGTAATCAGTATCACACGGAAATATAAGATATAAATATATATTTACATGATATATATGTACAGAATGATACATATGTGTTCATTATGTTTATACTTATGTATATTTATATAGGAGGTGCAGCAGGTCAGAGGTTAATCTTCTTTTGTCCGGCGTTGTATTCCGTTTCTGCACTCTCGCTGTACTCGCCGGGCACGCAATTCTGCTGGTTTTGTTGCACTGCAACTTTTTTTAGCAACCTCACCTGTTTTCCATTTGCTGTCATTTCAGGCTCGGTTCTTTGCGTTTATTTATCCTTCATTTTCTACACTGTGATGCGATTCGACTAGTTAGGCCGTTCAATCTCTCGGCAGAGCCGAGCAATTCATATATATAAATATATATACATTTATACATATATATTTATATTAATACATATTTTACTTATACATATTTATATGTCTATATTTATTTGTAGTTACAATTACAAATATATAAGCAATCAATTAATCAATCAATATCACACGGAGGTTATTCTTCTTTCCTTCATAATTGATTTTGGCGCTGGATCGTATTCTAGCATTTTCGCTGCACTTGCCCCGCGCTCAGTTTTGCTGTGTTGATCTCCACTGCTTCGTCCTTGTCGAATCCACGGCGCTGATCGAGTGAGATGCTTCTGAGCGTTGAGCGTTTTTTCGAGCACTATCGATTCTTGAGGGCGGAAAAAAAGACCTCATCTTAACCTCAACTTCTCTTTTCTCATATATTCATATTTATTTTCTTGTTTTTACATTAAAAAATACATGTCCATACACATATATGCGTAAGATCTTCTTGAGTCGTTTAATGTACTTTGCGGTACTGAGTAGTGCTGGACTGTGTTCTAGTACTCTCACTGCCTCGCGCAGGACGAGAGTGTTAGAAGACGATCCAGCGCCAGTGTGCGCGAGTATGGTGAGAGTGCCAGAACATTAACCAGCGCCTAAGTCAGTAGTGCAAAAAAGAAGGTTGACCTCTATGTTATGCTATGTTATGTTATGTTACATTATGTTACATTATATCTGCATGCATATAGATTCATATTGCTATACATAGTCCTTTTCATCTAGCTTCGTCTAATATCTCTCAGTATCTCATCGGCTGTTTACTTTATGCCATTGTACACGCTGACCTCTCGAAGTAACTACCCTTTTACTCTCTTCTCTACTACTTGGGCGCGTCTTGAATCGAATTTGCCATAGGAGTGATCATTGCTTCCCAACGTCCGCCCTTTAGTCTCGTGTGTTTGCTTGCTGGTCACATTCAGTTTTTTGTAACTCATTTTTCCCCATTTGGAACTTTTTGAATGGCTGGTAACTTTCTAGATTCTCAAGTATTCGTGCAAATAAATGTTACCAACATTGTTCTTCCTGTTAATATCGTTAAATTTCAAATATATTAATAAATTAAAAGAGTAAGTCGTAGAGTTCATTCCAAAATGTACAGTAAGAAGACGTATTTTTTAAAGTCATCTTACAAGACGTGTGTAAATAAAGACCTTTAAGTTATTCAGCAGATGCATGATTACATAGCGTAATTTTAACATTGCATATTTGGGTACAATTTTCTCTTCTGTAGTCACTAGAACGAACAAGAATGAACTATGAATTAATGAAAAAGTATATTATTAGGCACATTTATTTATTCGTGGAAATTATTGGCGTCGTTAATTCTAAGATAATTTGTCACCTTTAATATGATATTTCGTAGTATTTAACTGCAATTTATTTGAGGTTATTCATAATGCTTGCATTATTATTGTGCGTGTTTGTGTCAGTAATCTGCTTCTTGAAATAAAAATCATGCATTATTTTCAGTTCATACCGCGATATACAGTAGTAGTACAGGTGTAAAAAAAGAGCATAACATCTTGGAATACGGTGGATTTGTAGTATAATTCAGAGAGGTAAAAAATAAAGTATCTAGAAAAAAGTGGATAGGTAATGCAACATGGACAAAAACTGAGTCCATCAAAATCAGGAGAAGCTAATAACGAATTTCATGAATCATCACGAAGGGGTCTACATCACAGTAATTCATATCCACTTACACAGCCTCGGTCATTAAGAAAGAGGGATTTTGAGGTTCAAGGTTCGGATGCACTTGCACGTTCACGTTCACTGAATTGGACCTCACCGTCGACATCAGTATTGAGAAATATAAAGGCTCTAATTACACCAGTACTGCTTTCGCCAGTTTTGGAAAAACTAAGAGCTGCGGTATCAAAAAAGCCAAAAAAGGATTCTGAAACATCAGGATCTGAAAATTTTCATACATTATTACCTGGAGTAGCTACGTCGCCATCGATGGCAGAGCAAGAGCGTAGTAACATACCAATATCACAAACTACAGTAAGACTTGCAAAAACATCGATAGAAGGCGACGCAAATTCACAAGGCTTAAACTTGAGTGGGGAAATGCAACCGACAAAGGATTTGGAATTATGTGAATCATCACAAGATGCAGGATTAGGAAATGAAAGAAGTCGACAACAAAGACTTTTACACTTTCTCTGTACACCATCACCCCAACGGAGAAGTTCACCACCGGATTTATCATTAAATTTTTCCTTATCAGATCAGGATTCACCTAATTTGGAAAGAGAAGCTTCACCGCAACGAATGCAACCTCAGAATTCCAGTAATTCACCTCGGCAACGTGCGGAGTCAGCGGATGTAAGGTTGCAAATTTCACCACAACGAGGACATCGTCTGGATTTGGAAATGTGGTCACAACAACATGCAGTATCACTTAATCGTAGATTGGGTGTGCCACCACGATATCGGCAAATACGACCACGACGAAGACACGCAGAATCACCGGATTTAGGATTGGAAATTTCGCCACAACGTCGAGAACCAAATATCCGTTTGTCAGCACAGCGAAATCGGTCACCGGATGTAGTACTAAATTTAGTACGGCGAGATACTGAATCAACAGATTTAGGATTGGATTTATCAAATAGTTCAAATTCAAATTCTGCGGAAGAATTATCACTAAACCTAGATATGATGTTCAGTTCGCCATCATCAGTGGTCGATGCGGAAATACGTGATTTGAAGACTGAAAAACAGCTGCAACATGGGGAGTCGTCATGTGTACAGCCATCACATGGATCCAGCTCAGAAGTACCACAAAATCGAGGAGAAACTTCAGAGCTGCAACACCAGCAACGTTTATCAGCATTATGTAACGATATGACGTCACCCCAGTTAGGAATGCCATCAGTGGTACGATTTACAGTATCACCAGATTCTGGAACACCATCACCGACACAACGTGCATCAGCAGCAAATTCGAAAACGCCATCGCCAGAACAGTGTTCAACATCACAAAGATTACGTATGTTACAAAAACGTCGAAATACAATGCCAAGGTTCTTAAGAGATGTGTTATCAATTTTGAATCCATCGAATGCTGGACTATCACGATCAGTAGATGTTTTTGTAATGACAAAGTCAGGAGTGAAGGTACAAACTATAACAGCTTCTAGTGGACATATTTTTGTGTCAAATTCCCGTTCGGCAACAGATGAAGAATGCTTAATGATTGCTATCCAAAGAGATAGCAGTAATAATACAAGAGAATGCGACAAAAGCTCTCCAAGAACGCCACAAAATCGGCGTGAACACTTGAGACAGTTGCACAAAAAACTGCAGCTGGCACCAAGGCAAAGACATCCGTATGAAAGATCTCGGCAATTAGCAAGGCAGGAGAGACTTCAGCAGGCACCGGAACGATCGCACGGGAGACTTCAGCAGACACCGGAACCGTCACACGAGAGGCTTCAGCAGACACCGGAACCATCACACGGGAGGCTTCAACAGGCATTGCACGACGAAAGACCTCAACGGGCACCGAGAACTCATACAAGTCGTCGAGATTCAGACTCCATGCAAGACTCATTTTGCAGTTGCAATCATTGTTTTGATATAATCGTCGATTTGTTGCAGCATGATTATATATTATATATTAATCCTGATGATGGTCAGTATTGTATTCAGTACTGAACATGGGATTTGTTGTTGCTGCCTAGTTCCGAAGCCAATCTAAATATGATGTTTGTGTGTATGTGTATGTTTTTTTTTTTTGGAAAATTAATATAGCCGATATATTCAGAAGCCTGAGGTAATTATGTGATAACTTTGTGACAAAAGTTATGGATACTTTCGTTACGAAAAATTACTTGAAGCATTCATTTTTAAAGTAAAAAAGAGTAAAAAATTATGAGTTAAATGAGCAAATTATGGTTTATTATCGACTATATCGGCTATTTGTTAGTCAATACTTTATTTGTTTCTTGCAACATTCAGATTCTGAAGGATGATTATAATTCACTTTGTAGATGATATTTCTGGTTTTGTTGTTATCATATTCAAAAAAATGTAAAAAAAACAAACAAATTAATGAAAAATATGAAAAAAAATTAGAAGTTATATTTGATTTAATCTTTTGTGTGTACCTTTTTAAAACTGACTTCAGTTATATATAAAACAAATATTAAAAAAAATTTCATATGCGAACATTCTGCATTGTGTTATTGAAGTCAAAATGTGTAGTATCTGAATTAATGATTTGTGTATTTGTTTTTGTTCTTGTATGTAAGACAGTTTTATTACTAAATAATGTTTTTTAATATTTAAAAAATACCATTTAAAATGCTATTTAGTAGTCAAGATTGTCTTACGTTTATCGTAGCGAACGACTTTTTGTTTGCTTTTTAGCGGAAATTTGTAAACAAGCGATCTTCACAGATCTTTTGTTGCTTGTATACCCCACATTGGACTTAAGTTAGGATGAATTTAAACTTTTCATTCTTAATAATTTTATGGAAAAAAGCTGTTTTTACCAACAGCAAATTGAATTGAATACACTGGATAGTAGGACTTCGCCCAGTTATGCTATTGGTTGAAGGGGTTAAGGAAAGTGAGAGTGTATTACTGTAAATTTCAGCTAAACACTCACATCACTTTTTCATAACTTCATAACTGTGCGAATCTGAACTTTTGCACTAATTTGAATGTATATATTTCATTCTTTGAGTTATTGCAAACGTTTTAGTTTGAAACTTTCAGAGATTTTAATAAAAGCTTGCCCCTAACTTTTATCTCATGCCATCATTTCAGAGCATGTATGATCCGTAATCATTGCAGGGCAAGATGTATGTAGCATATTTATTTATTTCTTTTTCCTTTGTTCATTATCTAGGCGTATATTTTCTGTTTATTATGTGTAGCAATTATTTTATGCTTCATCAGTGTATTGCATTTTCTGCTGATATTATTTTTATATATTGCAATTTTCAAGTATATAAATATCAACATTCTTAGTAGTTTTTAAGTAATGTGTCGTTATATATTGTTCTACAATCATGAATGACTCGAAACAAATAAAAGTTAATTTTCCATACAGTGTTGTTACATGTGTAAGATGCTTACATCACATTTATACGGTATATTTTTGTAAAAAAATAAATCAAACATGAGTATAAAAAAAAATAGTTATCACTTGGTTCATTGGAAATGATATAAAATAGGGTAAGAGGAAGATTAAAGCAATATCCATTTCTATGCTAATTCGAAGCTGTCATATGAGCTGGTAGACTTGTGCTACACACGTAGTTGTGAAGTGGAATGGAAGCAAATCCAGCTGTAACAATACCTATTGAGTCACCAACTGAACTAATTGACATAGCGAATTCCCGGATGTCTGGTTTCACCTGTAATGACGTTTACTTTCAAATTTTTGAGATGAATACATAGAACTCTTAAGTATTCAATACTGGTTGCACCACATTCTTTTTATCAACAGATTCCATGGAATAACAAACAGTTTTTGTAAAAAAAAAAGAAAATAATTAATTCATCAAAGCTTACAAAGCTGTGAATATGGGAAAATGTGTTTACATAAGCTGAACCGCCAAATAATCCCTCAGCTAGTATTAACACAAATAGCACCCAAATGTGTGGAATATAGAAGTATAACGATTCCAAGAAGAATATCACCACATTGAATATCTTTAATATCAGAGATGAGAGCAAAAAAATCACCCATAAATTGTTAATGGAAAGTTATAATGGGAAAATTGAAAGGTAGATAAATCGTTTGTCTTTCCTTACTTTGGCAAAATCATCGAACTGGTAAGTAATATGGAAGTTAATAAATTTTTTATAGTTATAAACTATAGTTATTACAATTCCGCAAGTATATAATTCATAAAATGTAAGCCAAAATTCCTAATTTGTGTACAATGTAAAGTTTTTCATTTTCATTGAAAAAAACTTTTAAAATTTGCAGTATTAATTTTTGCAAGTAACCTATCAAATTTTTAATGTTACTTAAAAAATAAAAACTTGCTTGTAAAACAGGTAAAAGTACTAATGCCCAATATGGTAATTCGATGATATTAATTGAAGATCGTGAGATAAAAACTCCAGCCTGATAAAGTACCTTAAAAAATTAAAAAGTTTATCATTTTCAACGGTTTGTCAAGATTATGCATTAAAATTTTGTTATTTAAGATATTGATATTTACTTGGTACCAACGGTATTGACTTGTTGGGGTCAAATGCCATCCTTTGTCGCAAGGATAAACAATTAATTGTACAATGCCTTGATTAATTAAGTATTCTGCGAGATAAACCAGCATTAAAGGTATTGTAAATCGGAACAATGACTGAAACAAAAAAAATGCTTTTTGCAACCGCAAATAATTACTACTTCTAAGCTGAATATTGCAAAATCAAATTACTTTTCTGTTTCTGAAGACTTTGTCAGAGTAATTTTTAAATGCTTTGTTGCAAACTGAAAAAATTGAAGCTTGTTTTGAAAAAGCTTACAAAAGTAATCATTAGCATTTCTTTAACAGATAACATTCGTTGTTTTATTTCCTTCACTGAGGTGCTAGTTTTATCCGATTCTACTGTGGCTCTTTCATGTTCTGTACTTGAAACTGTTGATCTAGACAAACGTGAATCAGGTACAACCCATGTCGCAGGTTTTGTAACACTTGCTTGATGAATAGATTCTGGAACTACTAACAGGCACCAGTACCTGCAAATTAATTACTTTTTCTGCAAAACGATACTGTATTTTTGTTTTGTTTTTTTGGTAAGAACATATTTTTAGTGTTTATTTAACTGCAGTTCTCGTATTCTTTGCAAAGTACCATCTCTTTGGATGAAAATATCTCTGCTGGACTTTTTGTAAATATTTGTTTTGGTGCATAATTATGAGTAATCTATTCGAAAGGTCATATTCATAAGTGATCAGTTGAATGTGACTCCTTGAGTAGATAACTTAAATTATTCAACCACTGTTGCACTTAGAATTTATCCAAACCTCTCATATCTATATTTTTCAAGCACCTAAATAAAAATTATTTGCTTATTTAAAAGATAAGCTATCAGCTGAAAATGATGTCATAAATTAAGTAAAAAATTACGTCAGAGCAAATATTACTGGTACAATAAGCATAAGTAAAAGTGTTGCTTTAGGAGATAAATTTAAAATTTGTGGTTCAGTCAGAGCAGCATATGACAAAGCACCTATAATCCCTGCACCTCCGGTACCTGACGACCATGTTGATATAGTATTTCTGAAATACTGCATTTTTAACAACCATAAATGCTAGGTTTTCAGCTAATAAAAAAGCAAAGATCAATAAAAGTAGAAAAAATTATACACACATTTTTATACTTTGAATATTTGCATCGGTTATTTTGCTATTATTTGCTATCAATATTTGTAGCAATTAAATTAAGATTTCATTACGATAATTCGTACCGAAAATCTTTATTAGCTGTTGAATATGTCTACAGTAATATTATATTCAACTCAATTATTTGCATGATGAATACTATTTCATTGCCAAAATGTGAAAGAGCAAAGAAATAAACAAAATTCCCTTGTACTCAATGACATGAAGTTAAAGAAAAAAATCTGGCGGGAATTTTTGAATACAAAAATTTCTCTTTCTGCTTTTAGATCTATTTTTTTTTACAAAAATGAGAAGCAATTTTCTCATCCTTATCGTTTTTCCTGTCCACTTAATCTCTCTTTTCATTATGAGACATTCATTAACTGATTTTCAAGAGAAATATCAAGGAAGATTAACGTAAGAAATATGCAATCATTGGCTATTATGAGCGATATAATACATACAGTAAGACTTTTTTGTTTGCACTGCTTTCATCTTATATCAAGATAATAATAAAACTTACTTATCAAAGTAAGGAGTAAGTGCTAGATAAGTTATTTCTCCGAGACCGGAACTAACACTAGCGAATACCACTCCTAAATAATTATTCACTATTAATATCAAAAACATCTGTCGTTATGATCAATTTTTGACACAGATTTATCATTATTTAAGATTCAAAATTACTTCCTGTAATTAAATAAATACAGAATAAAATACTTATGGTTAATAATAAGAAGTTCTCGTTGCTAACTTTTTAAGAGGGCACGTATAAATAATGTTTGCTGTTTTAAGTTGCATATAATGATCTAATTAAATAATCTTTATTAATATTATTTCAAGTAAAATTTAATTATAAGAAACAAACCTGTCAAAGACATCATAACGTTTGTTGAAAACGCTACGATAAGGTAGCTGATCACTTGAAAAGAACATATAATTAAATGTCGGATTCTAAAATATGCTAATCCACAAAATTTATATGGACAAAGCTGTGATTATTTTTATTCGAATATGCAAATATCGAAGTTTTTAATTTTTATTTTAGCATACCCAAACGGTATCTTCTGCATAAAGAATGGAAAAGATAATTTGATCAGCAAACAAGGCAAGATATCAGCTAGTAAAACTGCTCCAGTTGTTATTGTTTGACATTGACGAGATGTAATTTTCTCCTATAAAAGCAATATTTTTGTTAAATAACTGATAAAAGTTTTAATATATTGAATAATAATAATAATAATAATAATAATAATAATTTTATGGGAAAACATTATTAGTATCGTTATTATTGCCATTATTATCACTACTGATTTTGCCATTTTAAGTATCAAAGCTAATTATAATGTTTTGAAGTGGTATTTTAATGTTAATAATTCTAAAATATAATCTACTTTTAGTCATAGCAATCTTAATAAAAGATAATTATTATATGCTAATTACAAGTTTACAACTTACAATACATTTTTCTTCTACAGTCTGCTGCACATCGTGGTTTTCCTGTCGGTGTAAAATATCCTCAGCAGCACTAAGCATAACCACGTAAGCATAATTATTGCACAAACCAAATATCCTGAAAAAATGTTGCATGTATAAACAAAATATTTTTACTTTTTATCACTCATTTGGTTTCGCTTTTTGATTAGTTTTCACGTAAAGTGTGATAATTAAAGCCCAAAATAAGCCTAAAATAAAGCATTGTAAACATAAATGCAAGAATATTTAAACATACCAAAATGAAATTAATACTCTCACTTTGTCACATTTTCGTATCGAAGAATTTTCTTCAGAACTTTTCATACCTAAAAAAAGTTCAACAATTTAATTCCACCGTTCAGATCGCTTAAAATTCCACAATATTTGAGTCCGAAAGGCAAAAAAACCAAAGTTATACATATAATAATAATTATAAAAATATGCAAAAGAATTGATTATTCGTTTTATCAGATATGAAACTTTTAACACAAACCAAATAAGGCAGAATATAACAAAAACTGTCACAATCCTTACTGTTATTTGAAGTGAACAAATACGTAACAATAATTATACTTCAAATGCAGTGTTTGAAGTATTAATTTCAATGAATAATCAAATATTTGCATTTGAATAATTGCATAGTGAAAATTTTGCCATAAAATTCAGGAAAAGTCAATAAAATTACATAAATAATAAAATGTTATCTTCACAAATTTAATAAAATAACACAAACAATAATAGTATTTGTACTACAAATTGATGTTTTTAAAAACGTGCAAAATTTGCATAAACCATTTAAGCCTTACGATCTCCCTTGTGTGTTGAATTACTTTTTCTGGTTCCGTATAGCATAATAGATTTCATTATTTCACTTCGAGTTAGTTTTGCACGATTCATTGCTTCAAAATTTGTTCCAAATAAAATTTTCAGAAGTATAATTATTTAAATTTTCAAAAAATTATTCAAACTAAAGTATATATTTTTGAATGTGATCTGTGAGTAAGTTGTGATACAATTTCAGGTTCAATGAACATTAAAAAATTGCAAATATAAGAAACATTTAAATAATTCAATGAATTAAAGCAAGCATTTTTAAACTTAAATGAGATTTTGATTTGCTAAAAGTAAACTTTTAGTTTTTTTAAACTTTGAATTATTCGACAAGCTAAACAAACCTCCTACTGCAAGCTATTTACAGTTCAACTAAACAAGTCATTTATTTTTTAACTAATTATAATAAAAATATTAACTCATGAATTTGAATACCAATTTATAAATTCATTTTCATTTGTATTGTAGTAATGCAAAATCAAAATCGATTCTTGACATATTGTTTTCACTTAATTACACGCTAATAATTAAAAGATTATTTTTTATAAAAATAAAAAAATTTATGATAAACACAATCAATGTTATTGCATTGTATGCATAATATTGCTTATCTTTTCAATTCAGATGCAATGATAAGTAATTTTATATTATAATTATGAACTGCTTGTTATTGCTTCCAGTGAATTTTTTTTATTCTTTTCAAATATTCATATGCTATTACTATTTATAATCATGAACTTAATGGATAAATTCAAACAATTCTTTATCCTTACAAAAGTGATTGACAATTGTAAAATTTTGTAACGTGTCGTACAGATAGATGACTTTATGACCTCCTCGAAATAATAAGCAAAAAAGTAAGAAGCTTGTTGGAGAGGTCATTGGCCTGCTTATTGCTTTCACTTTTATCTTAGCCGTCTTTAGCTGCTATGCCCATTTGTTGTTTGTTGTATATGTAGGGAATGTTTTAAGCTTGTTGAATTTTAATTTGAGATATTTTTTCATAGTTTCATTACTTAATTTACCTCCTTAATACAAAACTACACGTAATATTTTGATTAATATACCAAGAATAATTCTTCTATTATGCCAAGTATATTAACTGTATAGATTATGCATGAAAATTTATAGCGTGAAATGTGGTGCTCTATCATAAATTACATCAAATATAACATTTTGCTAACCAAAAAATATGCAAGGTCCCATTTATGAGCTCGATAAAAGGCTTGCGAATTCTGTAAATATTATTTACTTGAACCTTTTTTCTGATCAGCTACGTGAAAAAAAGTGCTCATAATTGCACGATTTTATAATAGATTAAAAAACTTGATTAATTAATTAAATAATTACTAGATATAATATTCAAAGGTAAAAGTACAAAAATTACTAGATAAGAGGAGATCACAAATGATAAGGAGAGGGAAGAAAATTATGAGCTTATTGTTAGCTTCTTTTTTGCTCGTTTCAGATACAAAAATCTAAAAACTAAAGACATACATACATATTAGCTTATAAGCATTGATCTTTTTTGTTGCTGTTTGAAAAAAGTAAGATTGTATCTCTCGAAATAATTGCTACTGATGATTGTTGAAGATGATAAGACTACTTTAGTGGAAAAAGATCAAAATCACTTCATAATTCATTTCCATCTAATCTTTCCCTTTAGCACAGATTATTCAAGATTCAATAATTGTGGTCAACGATTAGGTCACACAGCGTCTCTGAACCTTGCTAATGTTAGGGTCACTCACCGACTCTTCTGTCTATCGATAATGAGGTCACTCATCGAGGTCTCCTCCCATCTCATCTATGATTGGCTCATTCCACAGTCTCATTGCATAATCAACAGTTAAGATCGATTTGAGACTCTCAGTTCATATCCAACAGAGATTATCGAAGGTATCTGTTGGAAGCCATAAAATAAAGAACAATTTTACGAGCCGAAAAATGATAAAATTTTCGTAACCCAACTATTGCATATAGAACTAATTGTGCATTTACCACCAAAAATATTGCCATAAAATAGGGATTGTCTCATATTACAGTAACTATTATCTCAATGTAATTGCACAAAAAAAATAGGCATTTTTCTCAAATTATCAATTAAAAATTCATTCATTCAGATTCCTGTATTATACAAAGTATTGTATAAACTGTGGGATTTACAGCATAAATTATAATACTATATCTAAAATTATATCAAATAATATATTTTGCAAACAAAAATATATAAGATTTCATTTATAAAAACAAAAAGAGGATTCAGAATTTTGTAGATTTTTTTGGTCTGATCACAAACAATGTAAACTGTTTATTGAAGAAATCTTGCCTATTTATTGATTACCCTCAAAACTTATACAAAGAAAATACTAACTTATTCAAATAAAATTGATGGAAAAAGCCAATTTGCAGGAATGTTATGCTTTGAATTGAATGAATTAACAAATGGCTACTTGTCAATTAATACTCAAACAAATTCGAAAATGATCGACCCCTTATCATTCTTCACAAATTCGTTATCGGTGAAAGCAATATTTGCATTCATTCAATACTTCCTTCCTTTAGTATTTATTACTAATGCAAGTTTTTCTACAGAAGCAAAAATAGGGCTACCTTTAGGCCAGCGACCATTTTTTGATGCAAATTTCTTTTGACTTCTTAATAAAACACAACCCTCAATTTCTACCTTACTCACAATTGAGAAATGACACCATATATATTTTTATAAATTATATACTACTCAAAATTGAGATTCACGACTTCTAGTTTCTATTCTCATCTTTGTTCTACTTTTGTCTGCCATTAAAACATTATTATGACGGTGCTATGGAGGTAAATGACACCACCACCTGCAACAAAAGTATTGATATCTGAGTCAAGAATGCCAAAACTGCGGTGAAACGGTGGAAATGGTAGTATATGCGATGCAAAATTCTAGAAATCAGTCAAGGCAAACGATCTGATGCCTGAGAACTCACTTCTGAACGACTTCTCACATCGCAGGCGATTGTCAATGTATACATATACATATACGTACATCTTTTTTTTGCACTTACATTTCTCTAGTTCAAACTATTAGAAGCAACAAAATCTCCCCTCACCAACAGTGAAGGTTAATTTTGTAAAAAATTAATAAAATCACCAATTTCTCACAAACTACCAATACCAATAATGTGTCCTCTACCAACAGTTTTAATACGTTAGAGATGCATTTAGTTTCACTCAGCTGACAAATTTTATTATAGACTTACAAGCACTAAGTTAACACATGGAGTATTTTCTGACTTTCTAAAAACTGAGGTCCTACAATGTGTGAGATACTTTTTGAGAACAACAAGCATTTATGATTACGGCAGATTCAGTCAACTTCTAGACATCACTTATTTATTGTCAAGTAGAAACTGCGTGAGGGACGGAAAATGATACGCTATGATAACGTTCTGTAAAATGAAGAAAGAAATCTCCTGAAAATTTCAAAATGAATGTACTTTACCATTTCAAGATAAACCAATGATTGCCTTTTTACATATGCAACTGTATTAACAAAAGCACAAATATAACCAAAAATTATAGATATATGTACATATACCAAGTCAACAATAACTTATGCATGACCCATTCAACGTCATCGGTTCTCATTAACTGGTGCACACTCTTCACTTTCAAACAGTTCACTAAAAAGATTAAAATTAATAATTAACAAATCCCTTGTCAAAAAAAAACAAGAAATTTCTACAGTACAATTTTGAGTTAAATTACAAAAAGCTTTTCTCTCAATGTAATAATAATGATTAATGTGGCACGAAATAATTTAAGATGTTCAATAAATTACCTGTTTAAATAAAAATATATATATCCTGCATTATTTCTAGCTCGCATTTTCGTCTCATTTACTTCTTGAACCACTTCATCATCACAAAGAAGCCACTTTTTTTTCCTTCTACACCATATATCACAAATGTAATGACCTGAAAATACATTAATTACATTTATTTGAAAAACCATTTTAACATTTGGTCTATAAACTAAATTATAATGACACAGAATCAACATACCGCTTTCACTAGTTTGGCCGAGATGACTTATAACAGAAAGCAGTCGATATGAAGGTTTCATGAAGCCTTCCTTGAAAATATCAGATACGAAAATTAAGGAGATTACAAAAAGTTTTAATATAGACCAGTTTCAAAATTGATTTCAAGTACTCGAAAAAAAAATCCTTAAACAGGATGTAAAACAACATAATCATACTATAAATGAGCTTACTTTGGCATTTGCAATGAGATTACATGTTCGCTCGTCATCTACTTCCGTCAAAAGGAGTTCATTCTAAATGACATAAAAAACGATCAGGTACTAAGCACGTTGCAGACCTTCATATTAGATAAAAAACTTGATGAAATGAAATAAAATAAGATTATAAGTTTATTTCTTAATGAAATAATATGAAGGTTCACTGAAAACTTCCTTGAAAATATCACTGATAATAGAAAGACAAGTTCTTACCGAAGGCAGAAGCACAGGCATGAAATGATTTCTTTCATTCAATAAGTAAATACCTTCGTTATCACCTATGCGGTAATCACTGACAGGTATAGCTAAATATAGACCCTGGTAATCATTTTTTCTTTTGCAGCAAATCAAGATATACTTTAATAGCTGCATGTAAAAGTTCTATAAAATTATGCAAATTTTCAACACATTATATATTTCATAATTTAATGATAAAAAGATATTGCAGACGGCTCTAACAATATAATAGGCTTAAATGCCTAAAGTTAGAAAATTTTTGAAACTTACAAATAACGTAACCATCTAGTACTTGAAATCTTGGTCGATAGGAAATCCAGCGATTTTCATAAAACGTCCATACATCAACATTTAGCATTGATGCAACAGCAGAAAGCTCTATATCAGTTCCCCATGAGTTATCAATTAACAAAGTAGCCATATGTTCCATCCATTCATCCAAATCCCATCCCTTCAATGCCGCAAATTGTTCCCAGTGTTTCATTTCAAAGTCCACAATCTAAATATTAATTAAACGTTCATTGATAGAATAAGACTTCTGCAGATAAGACTGTTATTTGTAGAGATTCTTGGCATGAAAATATCTCAGTATTGAAAAGGCAGTTACTGTCATAAAAATATTGAAGAATGCGTAGAACTAATATCTGGTATAATAAAAACATGTAGGAGTCCTCATAAATAATTTGAAAAATGACACATTTCATTCGAAAAAACGGCTAAAAATTAACATAATTACTATCCCTCCCAAAGCTTAACATTTCATCTATTAAATGTTAGTATGTAGGCAGCAGATGAATCAAAAATATAAAATCCAAGAAAAATTGCTGATAAATGAATGAGTAACACAACATCAGAAAATGTAGGGCACTCAGGCTCAAATTCCTTACACAAACATATCGAGATTTTAAGACGTATTTTGAAATTTACCTGTTGCCGAACTTTAATATGTTCTACGTCACTACCGGACAAGTAATAGGCAATAGCTCGGAAAAGGCAATTACCGTCATTTACAATACCAGCAACCCTAGATGGACGATCTTTTGGGCTCATTACTCGAACTTTAGAACTTTGACTGAAATATGATTTTCTGCAATAAATACGTTGGAAAAAACTAGTTTTTCTAAGAGAATTCTGATTTCAAGTCTACAAAAAAACTGACAGGCAATCATTGTTGAAAAATAGACCAAGTTCACAGCACAAAGACTGCCGTCTTTCAGCAGCTATGGGTCTGTAAGGCACTGGATGAGCACCCAACTCGTTAAAAATAACATTCTGAAAACCACGTTCATTACAGAGGCACTTGTGATATCAAATTAAATAATGACCATATTCAGCTTACTTCTATAATAAGAGTTTAAATGATTAGCTGCTTTTGCTCACATGTGATTAAGTACTTTGATCACTTTAAAAATGAAGTCTTGATTTTACATGGTAATACTTCTCATATATTTTGCATCAGACTATTAGTCCTCAAATGGTTCATCGCTTCACTACTTTGTTTTTCATATATGAAACGCGCAACTTACTGTCTCTTCCGAATTATTGGTACTGTTTACATCAGTAAAATCATAAGAAATAGAGGCCCTAACCATTTCTGTGGATGCTGAAAGCAATTAGAGATCACAACAGAATCCATTAAAGTTAACAATGAAACCCAATGTTTTCAAATCCATATTCACAAATTTTACTCATGCTGGCAAAGTACACATGTTCCTTACTTCTCCCAAATGCAGATTCAGAAGACGACACAGCTGAATCTTTTGAGATCGTTCCATTATATTTGACAACCTTCACCGAATTTTGAACCTAAAAGCAAGATGAATAAGAACTTTGATTGTCTCAATGATCCGGAGAGTATGAAAAATTTTTATTTAGAGAAAGGACAATTTCATCCACGCTTACAGATAGGATTCATAAACGATAAAAGCTGCATTTACAATAAAATTAGAAAACAATCTAGCAACCTGAGATTTCAGAAGTCCAAGATTACATATATTTTTAATCGTACATTTCGTATCTCATATGAAAACGATGTCAATGCAATAAGCTAGTTTAAATGCACCCACGCCGACAAGTTTTTATAGAAATTACGTGCCAGAGCTTATTTTAAGTAATACTTTATTTATTGCAGTATACACGACTTTGATGCTGTCGTGTATACTGCAATAAATAAACTCCTTCCTTTAATCATTTTTTAGAATCTTCAATACTTACTACCGATCCATTTCTACCCGATTCTACGTCAGACTTAACGACGACTTGTTTATTTAGTTGCAAGTCTATTTCTTCAGTTTCTTTTTTCGCATTTTTTCCGACATCTGATGAATTCAAACTTTTTTTTGCATCATTAGTACAAGTACTTTTATTATCAGATACTCGATCATTTATTTCTGAATCTTGATCCTGAAACCAATATAATTCAGCAACCCCAAATGCCCTTGAATGACATAAACATCCAAATGCTACAAATTCTTAAGTTGCCAAAGGTCTAAGTAAATGAGGTACCTTTAATTGATCGTTATTCCCACGTATTAAGTCTAACAAACTTTCTTCGCATGCCTAAAATACGGTCTTATTTAAGAACACTTCCAAAAACTTTGTTATCGCTATCAACACTTTCTTACATCCCACTTGTTTTAAAAAGCTATCCTACAAGAATAAGGCACTATAATTAATGCAAAACTAGCACTAAGAAGTCGAATTATTAACAAAACTAAATAATACATTTGCCTGATGACGAATTCTTGATTTAAATTTATGAAATTTTGAGAAAGAAAATTCGAGCCAATTTGGGAACTGTTCAGAATATAAGCTTTTCAAGTCTAACTTACTATTTTTAACTGTTCTTCTTCGCTCATATTAGCAATTTTTTCAAAAATTTTTGAGTTCGACGATTCACCGTTCCTGAAAATCAAACTTTTTCATCAAATTACGGAACAGCAGATTATTGTTTGAACTGCTTGTATGCATTTATGTCAACAATGGTATCGTATGGACTTATCAGACAAAAATTGGACAAAAAATTAAAATATCATTAAAGTTGTTATAATTTCTGGAGCTGGAGCAAACAAAGCTCTTTACAGTATTATCTTATCAAAAGGTAAAAACTCTAACAAATGATTAGGTAGTGGTAGAATATTTCCTATTTCTTGTTCCACATTTTCTTTTTCGTCACTGTCCTATAAATAAATTAACATCGACAGAGTTACATGTCATTCATTTACATTTGTATGAAAAAAATTATCTTTTAAATGGATGAACTAAATCGACGAAAGACAAACGTTTAGGTTTAAGCTGAGATCGAAGAAAGCATTTTCTTGATGTGCGTCACTTTTGTCTTTGTTTGTTAGCTCTGCAAACAGAATCAAATAACAATTAGAACTGCTCAATTAGATTTTCTGATTCCTATAAATTTGTGGTAACGTTTTGCACACTTACTGTAGTCTAGTTCTTGTATCCTCGTTGATGGTGAAAGAAAACCATAATCAGATCTTGATTGAAGAAGATCACTAATAGTTAATGATCTCTTCTTCATTTCAATGCTATCAACAGTGCTCCATCCGACTTCATAACTATTTTCTGATAAACTGAGGCGACGTTTAGCTGGAGAATACAAATCAGCAAACATCGTCGACGACTTCCTTTTGATTGGACTGACATTTGTAAAATCAACCTTCCTGAAGAATAAAACTATGTTTCAAATATTTGATGGAAAAAAGGTCCTCCTATAACTAATATTTTCAGGCAATGATAGGGATTTATTTATATTTATTTATTTGTGATTATAGAAGAATTTATAGAGATTATTTATAAGACAATCTCAAAGCGACTAACTTTGTACTAGATGGTATGGCAAGAAACGGTGCTGGCGAATCATTACAGTGTCCATTCAAAGTCAAATACACAGGAATATCAATCTTATCATCGCGTTTAACACTTCTTGATGCATCATAAGAATAACGTTTGATGAATATTATAAGACATCTACAAAAGATGGATATGATTAAAGTAGGACCTTTGATCAAAATAAATAAATAACAATGAATATCTTCTCTTAAATGAATCAATTCCTCTGAGCTCAAATTAAAAAATTATTATCTTTTAAAATCGTTCACTACTTTAATAAATAATGCTTATAAACTATGTACTACCGTGGAAGTCGAATAAATTTCTGAGTTTTCTGCCCACTTTTTGAGTTGCAAAATTCGCAAGTTCGTTCTATTCTTTCCGTTTTCAAATACTCATCTAATAACGTTTGCACACTCGGTAATGGCAAAAATTTATTAGAAAGTCTACAAAACAATGTAAACTTATAAGTCTAATATGACATTTTATCGTAACATAATCTGAATAAAAAAAGGAGACATGGAACAGTTTAAAAAAATATCAGTAAACTTTTAAAGTAAGTTTTGGCAAAAGTTCCCAAATATTGGTAAAAAATAAGTTGATATGCGTTACAGGTAATAAACTTCAAAGTATAGAAATCCGAGTTTTTTCGCAAATAAGGAGCAAACTTTTGTACCTTTCATTTGCAAGATCTAACACATTAATTGTAACTGGAAGAATGATGCTTTCTTCATCAACGTGTGACACATGATGACACCTAAACAACTCATTAAAAAATCATGAAATTTTTAGAATTGTTACGGTATTTTTGTACTAAATGAATGTTAACATAAAATCTTTTATTGAAAAAACTGTAGCATTTAGATGAAACTCAATACAGCAAACAGAAAGAACTTACATATCACACACTATAGTACTTTGCACTGTAAAAGCAAAGTTTGCCATGACAGGATTCTTTGTACGTCTTTCAGCAATGTCATCGATTCCTAATTGTTCACGCAATAAGTAATCACATTCATCATGTACTTGATTAAGGACGCGAACCAAAAATTCGTTGGCATCCTAAATTAAACCTTTTTTAAATTTACTGGAGCCTCAATCTTTGGCAATTTTACTAAATCTAGAAGGTTTATGAAAATTAATTCTAATAACGCTTGAAAAATTACCTAAAAAGCATTTAAAAAGTAGAAGGAAAATGCAATATTCTTTATCTACAATTTGATGGTATAACTTCAATCTAACCTGTTGTGCATTGTCTGTAAAGTGTGAAAGCTCCTTTACTGTTTGTAACCATTCTTCCTTTTCATAGTCCGAAGCTTTATCACGACCACTAGCAAGACTTGAAAGTGCCCTAAAAGAAAATGTCAATAAGAATATTTTATTTTATGATATGTTCTAATAAGTAAATATTCATCTCCAAGTCAGATACTCAACAAGTGAATTAACAAAATGTTTTTAAAAATGCCTTAAAATGAACAGTTTAAAAAGAAGATATTTTTTTGCAAACTCAAAGTATTTGATCTTAAAGTTATCCATAATCTTTATAAATTTGACCACGAAAGCACGAAAATTACTTTGCTTGTTGATAAGCATGAACTTAAAAAAATGAGGCATACAAGCTCATTGGAATGGCTTCGTTCAAATCGAGTTCACTATTCTGAGCGTTCTTACAAAGTTTGAAAAGATCTTTGCTAAAAATATCCATAGCAAATAGTCCTTGCAGCATAGCATTCATATAGCAAGTGTTCCCCAAATTTGCAAATCTAAAAATAGAAATCGTCTTTTGGGAAAACATAGCTTTGAAATTGTTTATGCTCAATTATGCTAATAGGCTAAAACCGTTATTTGAATAAAATATAATAAAAACTGGATCTGAAATAAAAGTAAAAAGTTTGTCGTGTTCACCTTAACAGTGTTTTTATAACAGTTAACTATTATTAGAAAGTCATAAAAACGGAACTCTGAGTTTACTGGAAAATTAATTTTCAAAAAAACATGAAATAAAAGCAACTAAGTAAAATAAGATTGGGGTTTCACAAACACAAGTTGCAGAAAAATCTAATTTCTTCTTCGTATTCGCCAGAACAAACAAACACAAAAGTAAAATAAACTGATTTGAAAAGCAAGAAATTCCGTACTGAAAGTAATTTATTGCATTAAAAAGGAGATTCATACCCAGAAGCTGACATTTCAGGTGATGATGGCTTTATTAATTGACGGACTGTTGGTTGCAATGTAGGTGCTATATTTTTCTTCTAAAATTAATACTAAATGAGAAAGCATGAGGTGAAAGTAGATGTGAAACTGTAAGCTCTTCACCTTATAGTAATCGTACAATGATGAACCACGATGATCTCTTTTGAACTTCACTGCTTCTTCCGATCTGCAAGTTTCACTCTTTCATCAATATCAATTTCAAGCTAAATCTAAAGATGCAGTTATACACGATTGGCTTCCTTCCATTTTTAGATTCAAACCCATTACCTTAAAGAAGGTGACTCTAATCGCTTCCTTTCGCTCTTAAGTGTTCTTTCAATCGATTTACTATATAATTCAGATTTGGATCGTTTCTCTTCTGGTGGTGAAAATGTTAATCGCTCGAACATGTCTACAACTAAAAAATGATGGCACAACATTAATAAATATCCAGCAAAATTCCAGACTGTAGATTGTTATTATTAATGGAAAACCATGGTTTCATTTAAGAGGTCTCACGCACAGTTGCCATTTTGCGTGCATGAAGTGAAGGAAAGAAGCAATGTTACATAGTTTCCAAAAAGAAAGAAATATTATACTGCTGAAATGCATGACGAAATTTTTCTTACTTCGAAGTATCTTACGCATAAAAAAATGCCAAATTTGTTTAGTTTTAAATAGTGCAAGTATATATTTCTACCAACTTTACGAAGCTAACTGAATAATTTTTAACTGCTAGCCATAAAAATCTTCCCTCATTAAAAATTATACTGCAAAAAAATACATATCTGAACAGCGCAAAGCTGCTAGAATTTGTTTGACTAACTAATAATTTTTTCCCAACTCCATGTGTTGAAAATGCATTGGAGGAGCAAAAATTTAGATCAGAAGAATATGTGTAAATCTCTTGACAGCGAATAAAAATCAGGAATTTCAAAAACTTACGACTTTTAACTCGATTCCGCCTAGATTCAAAAATCGTTGGGGATGTTCTACTTCTGAAATAAATGATAACTTTTGTACACTGATAAGCATAAATGTAATTTATTTTAGAAAAAAAAAACGTTTGCTGACTTAGATTTATTTTCTGTCGTGGTTGTGTGCAAGCCGCGTCCACTGTGAAGTTTACTTGACTGAATAAACTGCGTACTTTCTGAAACTCAACAATGAATCTTAAAATGCAAAGTATCTTTATCTTAAAAGCTTTAAAACTTCATTATTTTCAAAAGTATGGTAAGCATTTTATTTTTTCACCTCAATTTAAAGCTATTTAAAAGTATCATTCACGGCTTAAGGGTTAGAAACCAGTGGAATAATCAGTGTCTTTACCTAGGTATTTGGTTTTCAAAATGCTATATGCTTCCAACATTTCTTCATGATTTTCGAATTCTAAAATCATTTCTTCCTCATGTCGGACGTCAGCTACGAACCTCAATGTAGATCCTCGCGGTGGCGTCGGTGGTACTTGTGATATATACCTTGCATACATTACCTGCAAGGTATGTACTAAACTTGATATCACTCCAACCACTTGCTGCCAAAAATTATAAACGTCGATTGAATTAATTTTGACAAAATCTATCAGAGTTTCTAAGTAAAAATGCTTAAAAAATCGGAAAAAAAATGAAAAACGATGCAAATTGAAAAAAAATTGCCAAAAAATAACCTGAAAATATTAAAATAACTTAAAATAACATACGGTGCGGTAATGGCCGTAAGTAACAATTATTTCTTTCCCTTCATTGTTGAGAGTCATCACTGCATTTCTCTTCATGTATACTGGTCGATCCATACGACCACTGCGTATCTAAATGATTCATAATTTGAAATATCACTCAACAATGAAAAATGAATTACTCATAATAATTGTACACATTTAACTTTTCCGTTCTTGATAAATTATCCTCACTGATTGACACAAATTAGACCTACCTTAACAGAGAACTGACTGGTACTTAATTTATCCATCGACATTTTTTCGTTGACAGGAATAAAACGTGAACGGATAGTGATACGTTATATCGAGTTGGTATCTGAGAATAAATTTAGCTTATTAGAAGAAGGTCAAAGTCGACCGAAGATCAATCAGAAAAGCGACCGTTTTCTTTCCAGAAAATTTCTGAGCATTAAAAATATGGGTCAGCCCGCGTAGACTATTTTGTCATACAACACAATTAAATCTCAAATAATATATCAACAATTTTGATTAACAATACAATAAAATATCTTCAATATATTTGTTTTAAAAAAATACATACTATAATTTGGTAATCATAACTGCTATGTGGACAACATAAATGAATACCTTATGAACATACAAATAAGCCTAAATTCATCTTGTTTAATTAGCACTGCCACATATGCAAGTTATTCCAAAAACTGAGTAAGAAATACTGTCCATTAAGAAGATTACCTATGGATCGATGCAAAAAACATTTTGTACATTTATACCCAACAAATTTATTGGCGCCAACTTTAAATTTAAACTTTCCTAATTTCACTTTAGGGTATTAGCGCCAATTAGAATAAACTAGAAAATCATATTCTGAAATTTCAGACTTTTTTTTGGCATATAAGAAAGGCAAGGCTAAGCAAATGCACACAGAAATTTCTAGAAACTGTACCCCAATACTGAGCAGCAAATTCCGATGGAACCTAATAGAAGCAGTTCAAAAATAATGTGGTCCGCAAAATACGCTCGGCATCAGTTAATTACTTCTTATGACTCAATCGATATATGGATCAGTATGCGGTTCTATAAAATTTTAAGGAAATCACTTGATAAATGACCAAAATTCTGAGAGTAAAGCTGGTAGAAAATTGGAAAAACGTATAAATGACGAATTGGATACATTTTACCATTTTTAAATAATTGAACACTTTTCTAGCTATCAATAATTTATATTTTTTAAAACTCTAAAATAGGTATTTAAAATACTCATTTCTGTCCTTCTATTTGCTTAAACAGATAATTTACAAAATGTTGTAAACCATTTTTCCATCTCTGACACTGATTATTTTAAATAATCTTAAATTGTTTTCAAGTTTTTTCGTAATTTATTTTGTTTGAGACCTAAAAGTTGCATTTTAGGCGTTATGCGGGCCGCATAAGTGTACCTCCAGGTCGTAGTTTCCAGTCTATTATATTTGCATGCATGTTGATTAGGATGTTGTGTATTTGATGTTTCTCATCGTTAAGCGAGTAACATTGGACTTACCATTCTATATTAAAAAAAGATTTTAGCTGATCTGTTTATAAAATTTAATTATAATATGTTATTTGGTATTTTGTAGGTTTGACGCTAAGATCAACTGGAACTGGAAGCAAATCAGAATCATATCGCTTTTATTACTAATCGGTTGAACAGACTGGATTTAAGGTTTTACTTGAGTGCATCTTCGTGTTCACCTTCAGTTGTATTGTTTGGTTGTTAAGAAAGAAAATGAATGACAAAATTTAGCTATTTTTACTGCTGTTCGTAAAATTCAGTCCTTTAGTACATCAAGCCATTGACCGGAAGAAATAAAATATTGCTTTTCTGTGATTTCTTGTATTCATCATTTGCTTACTAGTACGCAAGCATATTCGTGCTCGTGATCTTCATGCATATGCTTTTCACGAGATGAAATTTTCTGTTCTTTGAACGAATTTTAGAGTGTAGAGAGTAAAGTTCAAATAACATTATAGTACAAGATTCCGGAGCTCTCAGTTACTAACAGATTCCGAAATGAGCAGTTCAGAAGAAGTGTCATGGATTACATGGTTTTGTGGACTTCGAGGGAATGAATTCTTTTGTGAGGTAGCATTTTAAAACTCTTTAGTGGTCATGCTTAAATTCATGTGCATTTTTTTGTTAATTTTCTTTTATTTACGAGGACTTTCAATAATTAACATATACTATAGTAAGAAAGAGTCTGTTTCAAAATTTTGCGAGATGTCAATGATAATGTAGTAGATTTTGTTTTTTTTTATTACAGGTAGATGAAGAGTATATTCAAGATAAATTCAATTTAACTGGTCTTAATGAACAAGTACCGCATTATCGTCAAGCATTGGATATGATTCTGGATTTAGAGCCTGGTTCGTGCAATTTAAAGCCTTCATAAATTGTAGAAAATGCAGTTTAATATTATAGATAAGGACAAGAGAGGTTTTTCAGAAAGTGACTAAATTAGAGCTTTTCTTATGTATCTTTTTAGAATAAATGAAACTGTATTTTTGCAATAACCAGGAAGCTGACAAAAGCACGAATTGCTTGTAGTTTAGGGGCGATTTCTGGTTAATTTAAAAACACTGTATTGTTTTTGATATGGCACTGCTATATAAGACAGACTTGTTCTGCATTTTTAAAATATAATTTTAGACGATGGAAATCAGTTATTACGTGTTGACAAAGAAATAGTACTTTTTTAGACTTCAATTTAATTATGAAATGGCACGGTTTTTTAATAATGAGAGAAGTTTTTTAAAAATAAAACTCGTATGGTTTTTGATTTTCAGAGTTAAACTTTACTGCTATCGTCGTTACTTTTTGCAGATGATGACTTCGAAGACAACCCAAATCAATCAGATTTGGTTGAACAGGCAGCTGAAATGCTATATGGATTAATTCATGCGCGTTATATTCTTACAAATCGTGGAATTCAACAAATGATTGATAAATGGCATGATCATGATTTTGGTGTCTGCCCTCGTGTTTATTGCGAGAACCAACCGATGCTTCCAATAGGTTAGAATCATTTGAGGCTTTTCTTTGATTAGTGAAAAGCCTTACCATATATTTTAACGCTATTTAAATGGTTCAGGCACCAAGTTTTTTCAATTTAGGTCTTTCCGATGTACCAGGAGAATCCATGGTTAAACTTTACTGTCCTCGTTGCTGTGATGTTTATGTTCCAAAATCATCAAAGCACCAGAATACTGATGGTTCTTATTTTGGTACGGGATTCCCTCACATGCTATTTTTCGTACATCCAGAAGAACGCCCAAAACGACCAGTAACAAGTTTTGTTCCACGGTATTTTCTTTAAAATTTGCATTCACTTAAATTTTGCAAAAATTATTTGCAGTTTTTTTGCTGGTTATTCTGCTTATTAATTTGGATGAGAAAAGCAGGTTTTTTGAATGCGAACCAAACAACGATTTAGTCTTCTATATTATTTTATCCATATTCTAGATTGTATGGGTTCAAAATCCATCCAAGTGCATACGCTTTGCAACACCAACAGTCTCAGTGCAATGGAAATGTTGGCAACGGTTCGCCATCAGTCAATATATCATCTTTCACTGCTAAATGAAATATGTTCTTTAAATACCATTCAAAATGCACCTTCTCGATTTTAGAAATACTTATTGCGTTTTTTTCTTTTGTGCAGCAGGATTATATAGCACCAAGCATTTTTTGTTTTATTTCCAGACGGTTGCTGCATTTTCGCTCGTTTATAGAATAGTTAAATTTGTCTTCGTTATTACACATAGTGCAATTTCGTTATCACTTATAGTTCTGAGGTTTTATCTTGGCAAGAATGTAGTGAATGTGAGTTACTGAATAGTTCTCCATAAGGATCTATGAAAAGAGCAAAGACCAAGATGTGCTTGCTAGAATCTTTTTGATACGGTATGCGACTGGCTCTTCACTTTCGAAAAATTCGGGTAAAGTTTTTCATGTCACTGGATGGTAGTTTTAGAAATAGAGTATGTAAACATGTGGAATTGATGCTCGAATTTTCATTGAAAAAGTGATATGCAAATAGTGATGTAAAAGATATTGAATTCAGTTGGTTATTTTTATGTATTCACTTGATTATTTTCATGTCGTCTTTTAAAATTCATTCGCAGAAACGAATATGAACTGAGACATTAAATAGTGCGTGTTGTAAAACACAATGACACATATTTTTGCAAGATTTATAGCACGATAAAACGACGTATACATTCTCTGTATAAATAAAACATGTAAACGTGCTTACTAGACATTGAGCAACGCATATTTTCTCATCAGATGAACAGAGATAACTAGTAAAATGACTGCGGGTAGCATGTTTGTAGGCTTATTTCACATCATCCAAACAGAATCATTGTCTTAAATCCTGTTTGGAAATAAATAGAATAAAAAGCGTTGAGTACAGAATGGAATTTCTCATATTTGGATAAAACGACTTTAAAACTAGGAGAAATAGAGTAAAGTCACTTTCTGACCGGAGATGATAATTGTGATAAGATTCTTGTTCCAATCCTTTGTAATTTTTTGTCCCGTGATTGCTTACAACACGAAAGAGGCGGTAGAGTTTCTTTTTCTTTCTTATAGTAGATTGAGCATGAAGCTCATCACTAGAAAATTAAATTTTATGAAGGTATGACTACTCTAATATGTTCTGATTCACACTATAAAAGTCAGCTCGGGCCCTCTGTTACAATGAATAAAAAGAAAAGAAAACCGGTAGGTACCTATTAAACAGGCAGATAATTGACGAGTATTTTGACAAATAAAACTCTAAAAAACCACGTTTGTAAAAAGCAAATTGTGTGGAGAAGCATTCACGCCATGAGTGCTGATCTAAACGAAAATGAAGCAATAAAGAAGGAATGAAAGCTAGTAACAGAACTTAAAATTTTTTAACACGATGTAGAAAAAGTAAAAAAGACACATTAAATTTTTTTTGGATACATATGTACCCAGTTTTATGTAATGATAAAAGACGTGAGTTGAGAATACACGCATGAGGAACGAAAGTTATACGCTTTTTAGTTTTTGAAACTTTGCGCATCTACCTATTCTACTTCTTAATACACGTAACCGTATATTTAAAGTCTGCGGACTGGAGTTTGACCCAATTATGGATCTATATGAGACAAGAAAAAGGCTGAGTAATCCTCAAACAACATTCTACTGTTGACGGGATAATCAGCAGATAGAAACAGGTAAATATAAAAAGAAAACAATAATAGTTTAAAGCACAACGAATCAAGGAAAAAAAAACATCAAAAAATTGATTTTTTTTTTTTTGATACTTTTGTTTGTTTTTGTAATTGAATAGAAGAAAAGAATATGCACGTGATAGTAACAAATTTATGAAATGAAACAAGTGAAGAAACCAAAACTGCTCAAAGAAGTAGCAATCTGGGATGGATTGATTTCTAGTGACAACACGCATTTTGACTACTTGGAAACTCTCATATCATAATGATAGAAAAAGAATCTTCTCTTGAATAAGATAGCGCTATTTTCCATTGAAGATGTGGTAGAAAATCTTACATCAAATGTCAGAGGAATAAAACATGAAAATAATCAAGCACATCATGAAGAATATTTAACTGCAATAATGACAATAACAAACAAGAGTGGAGAGTCTATGGAAGATAACGATGAGATCTCTGCAACGTACTTCAAGTTAACACTTCACGAAATTTGAAAAGACTTATCCTTAAAACGCCAAAACTGAAACAAAAGGTGAAACATAAGAATTATCAAATACGTCACCAACTCAAATTCAGAAGAGAAATGAATACGAGAGAAAATCTAATTTCTTTTTCTCTAATCGCTAAAAATTTCCTCACTGCCGATTACTTTTGCTTATAGCACCATCGTAGTAACCTGAGATAAAATATCAAGATGACGCAGTACCAGAATTATAACTCGTTTGTACTGCTGTAGAAGCTGCGTTTGATTTATCTAAATGCTTGCGATTCTCGCAACCTGAAGAACCATACATTCGGCGACCACCTTTACGATTTTGTTGAATATTCGCTCTATTTACTGCTACCTGCTGCTTTCCAAGTTCCTGTTGCGAAATGAGGCTATCAACTGTTTCTGTAGAACCAGTAGTCTTTATTCTAAAAATTAATTAACAAAAGTAATGAATTCTGATAACAAACAACCATTATGATTTTTCAATTTATGAATAACAATATTATCTTATTACTTTTAGAAGTCACAAGATTTGTGCGAAAAAACAAGCCTTCCTTGCTGCTACAAGCTGCATCATACAAACATTCCTTTTGTAGCAACAACGAGAATAATATGCGTTAAAAAAGTGTACTGTATGAATGGAAAATGTTAGAACAACATTCTGTACCTTTGATTAAACAATTCTAATTGCAGCTCATTTGGTTGAAGTTCAGTAAATATGTTCTTCGAGATTTTTTCGTAACTTGAAGTAGTAGTATTTGCATTAAGAACAGGTATTGTATTTTCAGGTTCTACTCCTGATGGAAGAACATTTTCTATGGAATCCTAAAGGTAAACACATTACAAGAAGAACGGATTTCACATTTTTCAAAAAATTTTCCATTCTCTTAAAAAAATGTGAAAACAAATTTATACTAACAGTAAGACTTTTTGGAGTTGTTCCACCATTTTCCTTATCAATCATATCATTCTTGCTGCTTGCCAGATATTTCTGCCTACAATAACAAATGATATTATCCCATTGTATTCTTTAAGGCACTGAGCAACCTTACTGATACAAGTGGCAAGTATTATCATGAAATTGCGTCAAACAACGATAAAATTGAAGAGCACATATATCACAAAGCAGTACAGTCAACCTATTGTCAACTTCGATAGGTTACCTATTGTCAACTTCGACAGGTGATTTCTCTTGGGGGAAAACTTCAGCAGCATTCTGCAATTTTATTTCACGTCTTTCATCGAGCCTATTATGTTCTACCAGCTCATATTGTTCTTTCTCAACCTCTGAAGTTACTGACAGTCGCCCACTCTTATCATCACCGGAGCTAATGGAAGCTGATGAACCTGCTTCCAAATGTACTGTATTGTTTGAAGGTGCAGTAGAACTGAAATTCGACTACTCTTTTAAATACTATAAACAGTTACTAAAAAAATTAAAAAACAAAGTTTCTATTACCTTATTGGTGCTCCAATGTGGACTTTAATTGGCGTACTGTTAAGGAATGCCATCAAATCTCTATTAGCATCTAATTCATAACAGCCATCAACAAATGCTTGACGAATAGCATCAAAAACCATTTGATTGTGGACAGAGTGTGCTGTATTCGATAAAGTAAATGGTTCTGTAAAAGTAAGAGATAATATGAAACGAAAAATAGACTTAAAGATTTTAACGCTTCTGTTTCTTCTGAGTGCTTCTAGCTACTGCAAGATTCCAAGCAGAACATGACATCCACTATTTTTACTCTTTCTGTTAAATCAAAACTGGCACCAGTACATTAATTCACTATTTCATATCTATGACTGGTTACGTCATGAAATTAATTTCTGGTATGACCTTCAATGCAAATACAATTCCATTGAGCAATATTGCAGTTGTAAGGAGACGGTTGTCGAGCTACTACTGTTCTTTCTGTTTTGCTTCCCAAACGTACTGATATTGCATCTTTTAAATAGCTAGAATGCATAAACAATTAGCATTACAAAATAATAATTATAAAACTTACACACAAAAATTATTCTAAAATGACATTGCAGAGAACATAAATCACAGGTTCATATCTTATACTGAAGCAAATACGAGATCAAAAATCATCATAATTGGTAGTTATTTATTTGATAGAGATAAAATTAATATTTTGATTCTTCAACAAAATCCTTATAAATCAAAGCAGAACTATTTTCAATCGAAACATAGAATCCACGAAAGGAAAAGTTTCTCTGTTAAATCAAAACTGGCATCAGTACAGTAATTCAGACTTATAAATTTTCATGAATTTCCAAAAATAAATGAATGTTTTTGCAACCTTCGTCATAGAATTTTCAAGAAATATTGTAACATACTCGAATTTGAAAGCATAATACTCTAAGAAACCAATCAGTAGTTCGCCAAGAGTAACTGTTTCGTTGGGTATCCATCCCGGTGGTGGCTCTAAATGACTTGAAACATTCAACGAGCGTACATCTGCGTTTGGACTAAATCGTTTCGGATAAACTAACTGGAGAGATGGTAGAATCGGTTGTTCTAATCCACCTAGAATCCAGGAAGTAGTTAAAATAACTTCAATAAAAAATTAAAAAGAAGAAAGAATAGAAATATGGTAACTTAATCTTCAACTGCATGACATAAGAAAATTAAAAACAGCTCAGCGCATTGCATGTACTTTAAAATGCAAAAACATACATTGCAAATAGTGAATGACCATCAAAACAAGCGAATAGGATGTAAAAGATGAACGATTAGCGTCATTAATATCTCTTCGCTTAGCCCATTCTTTAACAACGCTGACTAGGGGTCTTACTCGCCAGTCAACTGAAATTTCCACTTGCTTAAAAAAGCAAGCAACATGTAAATCAACATCCTCAACCAAAATTACAGTAGAAGATGAATTATGACTTATCCTAGAAACATCCCTTCTAATTCTTCATTTTAAACATATTTAAATTTTAATCCCAACATGCAACTTCTAATTCCATCTAGCTTTCTTATTTCATGAGAATAAATCACAAGTTAATAAATACGTTTTTGTCGTTCATTATTGTTGTTATTTATTTAACAAACAAACAAACAAATACAAAAATATGAAGTAGAAAATAAACTTACATGATGAGTAATAACACAATAGATGCGTATTGCGAATGGCAACCGAATTATTAGCATTTAAATCAACAGTGATATCAGTAAAAGGATCATGGAAACGTATCCGTAGAATAGGAACTTTGGCAAGAATAAGTTGCATATTTGAAACCCACTTTGTATCAGATAAAGCGGTCTGGATCATATTTAGAACGACTACTGCATCTGTTCGTTGGTCTAACTGAAACCAAACACTATCTTTTTTATAACAGTTTACGGAAATTGGAAAATATCGTTTAACCAATATGCAAGAACTGATTTAGATGCTTTCAAAATAGAAAACAATGACTTAGTTTAGAAATGAATTTTTCGATCAATTTCCACCAAAAATGCTTAATCTAGTACATATACATGGCATATTTTTTTTTTTACAAAAGTGAAGTAAATTTGCAGTAATTTTAAAAACAATTCCCGTAACATATGATAACTTAACTTACATCTTTATTTGTTATCATTAAACACAGATCCATATCCGAATTATACGTACCAAAACCATTTAATGATGAACCAACTACGTAGAGACCACACACTGGAAAATATGATTGCACAGTACATTCTATGATATCAAGTAGAAAAAGCAGCAAAACTTACTTGGAAAGACAGGAGATATTGCATAATAAAGCACATCGCGAAGATGAAGTTTTCGGTTAAGAACACTATCTGTTTGTGTAATCGACTTATGAAAGAACCAAATTTCCTCACTAAGAACATCTAATGTTGACAATTCGAATCTGTTGTGAGCACTAATAATAGCTGACTTTGGTACTATACTATGAATTGAGTTGGGTGTTTCATCTAAACATGTTAGCATGAGAATAAGTGATAAAATGGATGGAATTCAAAATCAAGCTAAAAGCACAACTGGTTTTAAAAGATGTTTTTTTACATCCATTCTGCAATTAACTTATAGTTTTTAACATATAGAAAATATGAATAGATGAGATTTAAAAATATTCTATCAAGAATTCCAACGTAAAGTAGAAAAGCGTTAAAATTCTTAGTAGAAAAATTCGTAATGAACCTCGATGATTTCGTGAAAGCTCCTCCGTTATAATAAAAGCACGTTGGATGGACTGATCAGTTATGTTTCTATCTTTAACAGGTAGACGACTGCGTGCAGCTGTAACGCGAAAAAAGCATACAACAAATTAGTACTGAGTTCAAGAGAAGTAAAAAGCATTCTCGACTATAAGAAACTTTTTTTTACTTTGGTACAAAAAATATTTCATATACTTTTTAGCTTTAGGACGGACTACAAACAGATACAAATAATGAATTAAGTATTGTCTTTAGTAATATATAGCTAAGTAATAAAACTAATTATTTTTTCATACTTCCAGCCTTGTTAATATACAGTAATATAGAGTAAAGTGAAAATGTGTCAAGGGAACAAATACAAACGAACTTGGTATGGCCGTTTGTATTGCTGGAGACGTTGAATTACTCTGGCACCTTATTACCTCTGAAAAACTTATATTCAAATGTAGTAATTCTAGGTTAATATTTTAAAAATGCTCAATCTAATACAAATATATTTTTTCTACAAAATTAAAGTAAATTGATTGTGTCCGAAAATTCAATGCATATCTTGTGCGCAAAAATGTACTGATGTAATTTAAATCTTTAATTAAAATTTACCTAACCTCAAGTACTAACACAAATTAAAGCAAGCTAGTATTCAAACAAAATCAAATAAACTAAACCTAAATTAGTCATAAACTTTAATCTAAAATAATTAACTTTTTTATTTTACTAAAAATAAGCACTGATGTTGAAAAATGTGAATGGGATTGGAAAATTTTTATTGCTATCAAAATAGGCAGTTCGGTTTGAATAAATGAAGTGTATTTATAGAATGTGATTGAAAAATGATGATATGATTATGTTTAAACTTTCGAGCAGAAATACTCTCTGCTCAGATGCCTTCCTCTAAACTGCAAAGCTAACCACAACTTCTGAAGTAGCCCGTTTTGCTGATTTTTAATTTTTATTTGCAAACAAATATTTAAACAATAGTGACTGATCACAGAAAGTGAATAAAGCTAAATGACAGCATAATCATAAGATCAAATTCTTTTAACACTTCACAGTAAATGAATCATGCAAAATTTTTTAATTTCTAAACCAAGTTTTCTTATTATCATTTCTGTACTGAGTATGCTTACATACATGAGAGGTGACAAAACTAGCTTTAATCCTTCTAAGTGATGGGAAAAAAAATTAATTTGCATAATTTTTCCACCTTACCAATAATTAATTCTAGATATTCATAATAAATGTCCAGCAAAATCACTTTTAGATATTTTCTCTATGAAATCAAATACCCGATTTTCACGATTCATACGCACATTTCTGACTTTGGAAAATGAAGTTACTACTAAGAATTGATAAAAAAGTTATATAATAAAATGTTCTGACGACGTACTTTATATCAATCTGTAATATGTAACGACTTAATTTACCTGAACGTCCGCTCTTCTTTAGTGTGCGATTAAAAGTAAAGCGTGTTTTAGCTTTAAATATATTAGCACCTGGATAAAAACCCAACGGTGACCACACAGTATTGAGATAAAAAAGTGGAAGACCCAAGCCATAAGAATAAGGTGAGACGAAAAATCTGTTTAAAGGCCGAGAAAGAATTTCGAAAACGTGAGTATATTTGAAAGCACTACGCATGTAACGTTGAACTGTTACATCCGTTGAATAACACAAATTTTCATAGAGATAATCATTCTTAACAAGTTTCGCTTTTGGAATTCGTACTTTTTGTTGCTTAGTAGTTGATAAAAAGTGATGGCTGAAGCACTGATAAAACTGATTTTGAGTAGAAAATTCTTCTGCTTGATTGTATTTTAGCACATTATTTGAAGAGGTAGTAGATGATGATTCATCTTTAGTTTCTTTGTGCCAGTCTTCAGAATCATAGTTACGGTTCATTTCAACATCCACAGAGAAAACATTTGAAGACTCTGAATCAGTAGAAGAGCAAGAAGCAACAGATGACATATCCATATCTTCTGAAAAATAAGCAAATGGAGAAGCTATAGTGGATTTATTCATAGCTGATAGTGAAGAAAATAAAGTAGATGAATAGTAATCAATTCTGAAATCAAAAATAGTATCGAACAGCGAACTTTGAGGCGGACGAAAGAAAGGATTTTTCCGAGAATATTGCAGTAATTTACTTTTGATTAATGCATCAGACAGTGGTAAAAAAGATGAAAACTGCTGCGGTTGTTGGAGGTAGCTAGTACGTGTGGAACGAGAAACATCACAACCTTCAAAGAAGCACTGCAGTCCAGAATGAGAGGGAGCAGACCCTTCGTCACATTTAGTAGCTAAGTATGATAAGGACAAGTAGTACAAAGTTGAATCCATGCTAACATGGGAATCTTCATACTCCTCGTAATAATTAGAACAAATATCAGTGCTTGAAGTTTCAGATTCTAGCATCTGCATTTTCTCATTCCTCGCGATTGAGTGACTATCGTGATAGCTGAAAAGGCAATGCACAGGGTTGCATACTTTGTGCAGTACTTCATTTTCCGTAAAATCCATTTTTGAAATAATTGAAAGTTGGTAGTTGATGGGATAGTATAAAGAGAATAATTAATAATTTGCAATTACATTCTGCACTTTTGCATTCTCTTCCATTGCCTTCACTTCACTGCTTCAAATGAAAAACGTTCAAGCATTAGCATCACTGAGCAGAATAGCAAACGCCTTCAGAAAGAGTAACACAGACACTTGTTTTCACTTTCTTCATTACGCTTCTTTACGCTAACATTTTAATGATGACACTGAAGTAAAGCAAAGCGAAATAATGCAATAATTCATTTCAGACAAATCAAACTGAGATAAGCATAGTGCTTTGTCAGGCATGCAAATCTATCCTTTAAGAAAGTCAATTATTAATCCCGAAATTGCTTACGCTTACTGAAAATTAAAACGTTGGTCAAGCTTTTGAATTAAAGTACACACTCGGCATAGCGACGAATAAAGTATTAGTACTACTTGCATGCTGATAACGTTGATTACGTGAATTTGAATACATGAATAAATTGCACAAAAGTAGCAATTTTATTAGTGTTAGTGCACTAGTAGTATAAATACTAAATCATTACAATATGTATTTTAAAACAAAGTATTAAAG
>UYYF01004291.1:47876-75955 GCA_900618365.1 Thelazia callipaeda | reverse complement strand
AAGTCTCAAGAAGTAACTAATAATGTAAATATAATGCAGTAAATTTTTCGATACACTTTGAAAACTCAGCAAAACAGAGAGTTAACGCATTTCACTCATCAAACAGCAAGTCTGAGCATTTATATACGTACGTACACATACATACAAACTAACAACTAATCCATAATCAAAACAATAATGTCGTCTAGTTGCCATGCATTTTCTGCACATTTCTATATGAAAAATTTTTACGCAAAAAAATTTATCAGACTGCAAAGCAAGCATAAAAATAATTTCCCTTCGTACTAATATATGTATTACTATATGCGCACGTCAAAATGCGCATAAATAAATTAAACAACACGTCAAAATACGCATAAATAAATTAAACAAACTCAGTACTAAAATGCATTTAGTAAAGAAAAAGCTACTTCCGGTATTGAGGATTTCTGTTTTCTCATTAAAAATTGGCTGCTATAATATGATATCTTTCACTATACTCTACACTCTACACTTGGAAATCATAAAATTTAGCTTAGATTTAATTACAAATTAAAATTTCAGTATTCCAGTCTCGATAAGCGATAGAAGATACACATATAATAATTACTTCCAAAACAAAATTAACTTTCTGAAATGTACTTCTCTATAATCATCAATACACACAATCAATACTTACTCTTTCCAACTACTTCGCGTCTTCAATTTTTTTACTTATGTGACAACCAAAAAGTTATCAGTTGTAAAAGCATCAAAAAATGCATTAATTCAGAATCTGATGTTATTCTTTTTTAGATTGTACATAGTTTTATAGTCATTTTCAATGTAGCACAGCTTTATTTTCCAGTATTAGTGGTTTTAGAAGAACAATAACCGGTTTTATTTCTATATTACATCTCTCAGTATGGAAGTAAAAGTTCAAGACTATTTCTTAATTTTAATTTTAGAAAGTGAAAGAAACATCATGTGTATTAAAATCATTAAATGATGAATTTATGCTGCAAATTAAAATTTCAGTTTATGATAGGATTTCGAGAATCCAGTCTAAGGTATTGAAATAAATTTAATAAGTCTAAAAATTTGACAGTCAAATTACAACTATAGAGTACTTGGAAGTATGAATTTTTGAACTCAAAAAAATTACATGTGAACATTTGACTTCAAATATAATAGCATTTGTTGTACTTAATTAAAGGAAAACAAAACCTCGATAAAGCAGGAGATGCTGGTGTTAATGGTCGACCATCAAGTGTTTCATCTGTAATATTCTGTAGATATCCTTCTGGTAAATTGGTTTGAGTACCACGCATTACATGAGTAGTGTCTTCATTTTTTTGCAGAGAGCCTGAAATTGAATTATTGCGATTTACTGAGCCCATTTTTTATGAATTTTTTTCTGCTTTCTAATTGAAAATGCAAAGCATTTTAGAACAGGATTTAAAAATTGTCTACAAATTTTGCAGCAAAATTTAGGCATTAAAATTATTGCTTTCAATGTCACTTACCGAAAAAAGCTCCGCACCGAGGTACAATATTCAAGTTATATGTTTTCTTGCCATAATTACCACGACTAAAAAATGGATGAAAAAAAACAATGAAAATTACTGAATACAAAATCATTGCTACGAAGGTATTTGATGTCATGCATATAAAACCGTATTTGAAAGTTGACTATTGAATTATGAGAGCTGAATCATTAAAAACAAAAGATATAAACTGTTAATTTCTGGAATGTTCATCAAAACTGATTTCACTACATTTAGTTAACATCAGTGATGATTCTATAAATATTAAAAATGTTAAATGAAAAACTAGTAGAAAATATACAATTTTTTAAATTATTAACGACTGAGTAAAAAAAACTATTAAGTAGGATCATATTTCGAAGACCAACCTATTCATAGATGATTCAAAAATTCCTTCTCTTGCCGATACTTTAATATGATCACTTTTCCAATCAGGATATGTGTAAACAAAGTTTGATGGATTTGCAAAGGATGGAGTTCTACCACTTGCTGTCGTAGAACAAATAACAACCTGATCTGGATCGCCTCGGAACCTCAACTGCTCAGTTTAGAATTTTTAACACTATTACATAATAAATCTTTTGGTATTTTTTATAAATTTTAATTTCATGGCAAAGAAATTCTGAAATAGACATAATTACCACGACTAAAAAACTGATGGTAAAAAACAATAAGAATTAATGAATACAAAATCATTGCTATAAAGTATTTGATGTCGTGCATATAAAAGGCAAGCTGAGTGAAAACAAATTAATCAGCTTTTGATTTCTTCTTAAGGCTTATCTGATTAAAGTAGAATAGCTTGATATATTACGTCAATTTCGCTCTTTTATAAATATTTACTTGTAAAATGAGTTATACACCGCTATAATGCGCATTGATTTTGTATGCATCTTTAATTTATCAGCAATCAAATTAGAAATTCGTAATTCTCATACTTTAATTCACTGCTGAAATTTATACGAAAATTTATACAATATTGGCGTGAAAAACGTACGTTTTAGGTGGCGGTGCTGTACCGGCTGCAGTATACGTCATGTTCGATCCACTGTATGGAGAATGCATCGCTGGTGAACTAGTGAAAGACTGCACATTCCCCATATAGCAGTGATTATGAGCTCGATCGCTTCCTGTAAAATGTATGAAAGCCTGATGAAATTCACTTGAATGAATAAAAATAAAGATTTTGCCGATTGTTGTTTTGTTTTTCTTCATGTAAGAAAGATATACTGGTAGCAGTTGCAATATGTTTTGTTTCTGAAAAAGGTCATGAACAAGCTGCAAAGCTCTGGAGAAGGAATATGATAGATCTAATTTGATAACCTTCATTATTGCTTTTGAATCCATGTATAGTGCTGTGAAAAGATTCGCCAGACAAATCCATTTCGTAGCTTAAATGAATCGATTAGGAGGAGTTTGATAAGAAAGTTCGCTAATTTTAAAATTAAGATTTAATAAATTATAAAGAAGTATTCACAAATATAGCATTTTGAAGAAGAAATTTGGGTTTTTAATCTTATTATCGCTACTCAATACAATGATGCTTTAGATTATGCCTTCAATTCAAAAATACATGCTTAAGAAGAAAAAAGAACTATTTATAGAAATATCCCCAGGCTAGCGGGAAAAAATTTTTAATTGCCAAAAACTCCATAAATAGTTAAACTACGTGTAAATATTATAATTCCCATAATCTTCAAGACAATATATAAATAAGAAGTTAGTCCACATAAACTGACCACTGTTGATTAGTAAAATTATTTAGCGTAGCATGTCGGGAACCATTACGACAATAACTTTGAGTTTGACCGAGCGGTAAGAGAGGAAGAGAAGGTGCTGGTCTTGTATAAAATCGTGAAGTTCCAGAATTCGGATACGGCAGTGCTGACTGTCTAGAATTATCATGCCAGCCTGGTCTTCCATAAGAAGTACGCAGTCCATAAGCTGGTCCATCAGTTGTCTTAAGTCTCAATCTTCTTGGAGTGTTTTCACAGTAATGATGTTCTTTTGCTACCAAAGAATCTTTGCATGAAATAATATCTGCTGAATTGTCATAATACGAGCACTGTGTGGATTGTGGTGGCATACTGCTAATAGTATCAGTGGATGGAAGTGAAAAACTGCGATGCGGAAGAGGTAAATTTTGAGCAGAAGGTACTGAATTTGCTATTATAGAAGTTGGTTGTGGTACCGTTGGCTGTACTAGCTCAGCAAGTGGTTTTGTCGTTGTTTGTCGCATGTATGGAGTAATATTTTTGAATATAAAAGTTTTCGATGTGTCACATGAAGCTAGTACTGGTTGAGGTATAACTGATGAAGTAACTTCTGCTGTAGTTACCAGATCGTCCCCTGACGACTCACTCCTCTGAGGTGTGCCTGTATAATTTTTATAAAAAATTAATTCTCAGCTGAAATTAGAACTTTTTCAATTAGTTACTGACGATTTTTTCATATTACTCTGCGTCACTTAACTTACGTATTACTTGGCTAAAATATCGTCAAAACTGGTTTAAAAATAAATAGTGAGCTCAAAAATTCAAATACAAGATTATCACAATATTTATGATGAGAAAATTTTCTATCAACTAGATGGAAACATTTTATTTAAATCAAAAAAACATTCTTCCTTGGAAATATTAGCTGAAACAAATTCAGTATCCAGGAACTCATTTAACTGCCAAAAAGCTATTAAAAAAAAAAAACTCTGGGAAACAAGAGAAATAAAACCTACGAGGAACAAATGCAGGTAAGTTTTCCATTTTGGCTGACAGAACATCGATAGCACAACAACTGTGATCACACGTTTCATCTGAACTATCTATGCGCAAAGAATGAGGTTGTGATGAGGATAACGGTCTCGGTGGAATCCCTCCTTCGTCCTAAAGAAAATACTAAAGCAATATAAAAACTTCTGTCTTCAAAGTATGACTTGCTTATAACTAACTGCATTACTTATATCTGTAAAAAAAATTCATTCCTATCAAACTTTTTTATGAAAATGAAATAAACGGCAGTCACGTTTAAAGTCGACAGAGAATATTTAATTTAAGGTTATAATAAGCACAAGACACGTAAATGCGAACCCCTGGTTTTGTGGCATGATTTGATCGATGACTTAGAGGGTGCATACAAAACGATGAGTACATTTTTGTGTCTATTCGCTCAACATTTCTGTAATATTGAAAGCTTAAATTTTGAAAGTGACAAAAAATTTTTACACTGAGATTATTACAAGTTTAAAATTTCCCGGAAAGATTTTTAATCAGTAAATACCTTGTTGAATTTGAATGCAACTGCATGAAATTCTCCTTTTCGTTATTTGGAATAACTGAAAGAAAATTGAATTATTTCAAAGCTAATCAAGACTTCACATAAAACAAATGAATAATAAAAAATATTACCTGTAAATTGTAAGCCGTTGGGATAATTCACTGAATTTGTAAAAATATGAATGCTAGGTGAAACTTGATTAACCACGTAACCTCGAAAAAATTCCTTAGATTTATTTCGTCCGTCAAACGCAACCTGAAATTTTTTTAAGAACTTTACATATTTTTTGATATTAAATTTAACGTAATTCTGAATACCAAATATTTGTTAAAATTGATTTTCATGTTAAATATATTCAAATTTAAAGCAATCAGCATTCTGTATAAAGTCATCCTTAGACAAATTCATTACTATAAAGTCCAAAGAAGGAACACAAATGGCAATACCATTTTGTGCAAAAGGTTTTACAAGAATGAAGTTCTGCTCTCCCAAAAACTTTTTTGGGGAAGAGAAAACCGATTATATCTCCTAGATTATAACTACAAATGACATCATTTGCTTTCTTTTTCGATCTTGAAACATACAAGAATTTGAATATAATATGATATAATATAATATAATACAAACCGATGATTTTTCCGGATTTTGATGTTCTTCAACGATGATTCTTTTCAACATTTCTTCTTAATATGTGAGTGAATATCTTGCTTATTATAAACTGATTTTGATGTGATTTTGTTCGGTATTTTTGTCGAAAGCGCAAATGGTAGTGCTCTTTCTTCGATTTTCTTGCGAGATTTGTGTTAGAGGCGCAAATAATTGTTAGTTCTTATCACTTTTATGTCAATTCAATTGCGCAAAAATTTTCTGAAACAGTTTGATCAATTTAGAATAACTTTTTTGATTAAATGTAGTTAAAAAAGTGAAGAAATAATAATATCACGAACTTTGTGACTTGAATTCAATAACTAAAGTAATTAAATTATTGCATCAGACAATAAAAATACTAAATGGAGCGAAATGCAAGCAAAAAGTCACTCATTATTGGTTACTTCTCGTGCAAAAATTTTCAAAATAAATGATAATTTATACTCAAAAACGAAATGTTAAACAATTATTATACGAAGTTTACTTGCCATCAGTAATGGCATCAAGAAAATGACACTATAGACAAACTTAACCTGTTCTTACTCACTCATAAATCGTTATAAGCAATTTGAATTTTATCAGTCTAGCAATCAGAAAGTATCAATAATTTGAATTTAAAAATAGGTTAAGTTAATTTAAAAATTCAAATGCATTAGGATTTGAATTTAAAATACCAAATGCTAATGCATAATGATTCCTTGTGAATACTGCACTAAAATTTAAGCTGGGATACTGCAAGGCATAAGTCTAGTATGAGTCAAAGTTCATTAGCAGAATCAGATTAACTCTGAATTAACATACTCTAAGCTTACATTACTTTATTTAACTTAAAATAATTATTTTGGTTTCTACAAGCTAACTAAATTACTCAAACTTAATGTTTTGACGCAGGAAAAATTTGAAAAGATTAAAAATTTTTAGCATTATTTAGCATTAAATAGCAAATTTACGCATATTTTTGAATTAAAATTAATTTTAAATCACTAAAAATGAGAGAGTAAAAAACGATTTAAGGCTAAAAAAATTGAATACTATTAATTTGCTGAATTTAAAAACTTTTAAAGCATTTTAAAACTTAACTTTTACTTTTATCTGAATGCAAGATCATGCATAAGTTAGTCAATAAGTGATTAAAAGTACTCGATCAATAAGTTTAAAATGTAAGGTGAGTATGATTTAAGCAAGGATATTGCAATAAGAGAATGTGATATATTCACTGCAGACAAACTGACTCCATCATGTTTATTTCATTCAAGCGTATCGGAAGCTCATTTACTGTTTACGCGCCAAGCGTCGATAAGAGAGTACATAAATGGTGAGACAGCCAGAGATTGAAATGAGACAGGACGAAATGCCGCCACTCAGTCTACGGCTGCACTCACACACTACGAAAATCAATTGTGCTGTGTTTTTTGTATTCCCAAACAACTCATATATAGAGTCCGTCATATGTATTGATTTAAATACAAAAATTCAAATTCAAAAACAGATTTGAAAAAATAATCAAACAAGTAAACATATTTATTTGCATTGTTTATTTATTTATTTATCATTCAAATAATGAGGCTTATTAATTTAATTTTAAAAACAAAAAATTATTTATCACATCGATACATGGACAGATAGATAGATAGGTAGATAAGTGGTCAGATAGTTCCAATTAGATAGGTAGATGGATAAGTGGACAAGTAGTTTTAATCAGATACAGGTAGGTGGTAAGTAGGTGAATAGGTGGCAGATGGATACTATTTGATGGCAAAATATAGCCGTGCTGATATTTGTATAATTTGCCGGCTTGAGCAGTTCCAATTACTTAAAATGCTGCCTTCTTAGTGTATTCATTGTTGCATATGCAAAGATGTATAATTTTTCTTCAAATTGCTACTGCTTGCTTGAGTCAAAGATATTCCACGTGACGCTGCGTAGGTATCTGCATGATACTGCAAACTGCACCATTTGAATCTATCTGCGTCACTTTCTTCTGCCAATATGTGACTACTGACCTGATAAACTTTGACATTAAAGTAATTTATTAATTATTTCTGCAAAGTTATACCAAAGCTTTAATCTTTCTAAGTAATTATTGGAATAAAACAAATCAAATTATTATCTACTGCTCATTACTAGAATTCAAAAACATTAAAGGTTAATTTTGTAGATACAAAACGCAGCTATAATTACTCTAGCAAGTTTGCAAAGTGATTAATTTCTTTAATTTTTTTTTGCAAAATTCAATGTGTTGAAGCAGATCAACGTTGTTTACGCTAAATCTGGTGCTTAATTACAAGAATCTATTCGGAAATTAGAATTTTATTGCAGAATATAAAGTACAAAGTGCTGGCTGATTGACTGACTGAAATATGTAAAACTTCTAGAAAAGGTTATGATTCAAAATTAATAGTTTGAGTAAATTCTACCTCGTCTAGATTTTTCAGAATCTGCAAACTATCATCCATTTCATGACCATCGCTGTCATCTTCATCATTATTATCATTACCATCATCACCATCATCACTATCATCCTTATCATCAGTATCGTCATCATCATCATTGTTATTGGTTGAAAACTCAGTTAAATTTAATATGTCAAAAGATGGAATCACATCATCTGTATTATTCATCCCAGGCGTATTCATTGCTAATGTACAAACTTTTTCTCCACTTGCTTGTGACCTAATAAAACAATGACTGAAGATTGGCGTTGACTAATTCGAACAAAAACTCATTACTTTCGATTAAAAGTAAAAACATAAGTTACCATTTTTGCTATCCAATGCATCGAAAATTATGAATTTGATCTTCATTGTTCCCGACGATTTCAAGTTTCACTTTCCGTCTTTTATAAAGACTTTATGTAGGTCATAGGTCATTTTATCAGGAATAAAAGTGCTTTAAAATTAACAGTGTACTGTAATTCCTTTATATAAAAATTAATTTAAAAAAATTTCCTGTAGTTGCAATAATATGATGCAAATACCCGCCTTTCCAAAATTAACATGACCTATCACCTACATAAATTACTGTCAATACCCTTGTTTTTTAAGATCGACTAATTGATTAATTAGACCACCAGGAATAATAAGTTTTATCCGATCAAATATTGTTGAGGTATATACTTAGCAATGTTATTACTAATCAAAGTGCCACAAAAAAGGTATATAGCCGGGTCAAAAGCACTAATAATTAAATGCAAAATCATTATAGCACTCAATTGCTCTTTGATAAAACTTGATAATTGCTTTCGCTCACCTTTTATCACAGTTATCACACTTTTCTGAAATTTCTTGTAAATCATAATATTTGCGCATTTCTTCTTCACTGTTGCTAAAATTTACGTGAGCCCGTGTTAATTTTGCGTCTCCTACGCAATATGCTTTATTCAAAAATTTGCATTCGTCGTTTCGATAATGCTGCATTTTTGTTACATCTCGTTGATTGTTATTGCTTGCTGTGTTTCGCGTTAAATGAAGCATCATAGTCTTCTGATTCTTTTCGATTGCATCAAGTCGTGAATGTATTTCTCGTAGAAACCATTTAACACTGTCATTTTCAATTGCCATATTATTCAATCGAACTTGCAAATTATCTGTTCTAAAATTTTATAGTTTGTTACAATCTCTTTGTGACTATATTAATTTATTTTCAAAACATAAAAAATAACTTTATTTTTACTTAATTATTATAATTTACTGAAAAAAAATGTGTTCCGGTAATTTTTGTAAAAAATTTTTCATATTTAATTTGCATAATAACTTTTCGAAACTTTAACGAGCCATATCATCTTAGAGCATTTTATCTGAAATGCCTAATTTTTATCAAAACATTGTGACAGGTCAAATTAAATGCATACTTTGTGGCAGTGATATTTAAATGTGAGCCATCTTGAAACTGTTGAGACAGATTTTGTTTTCTTGACAAATCATCCATACAGTCTTCCTCGAAATCGTGTAATGCACGTAACTCATCATCATTTAATCTAAGCTCTAAAATATTGTACTATGCTAATTTCATTTCATTTTCAATTCAAAATGCTGTAATATGCAAATTTTATTTTCAATTCAAAACATTGTAATATGAAAATTTTATTTTGAATTTAACGCATAAATAATAGTTGTAAACTCACTCATGGAGAAATCAAAAAATCCTCCACGTTTGCTAGCTCCTTGTCTTTTTTTATTACATTTACCACTGAGCTGAAAAAAATCAAAATTAAATTTGCTATTAAATTATGTGATAGTTGGCGCTAATAATTAAATCACATTATAGAGTTATTAATTATATATTAATGGCATTAATTAATTATGTATAATGAGAATGTCAAGTAACAAAATGTTATTACAAACTTTCGGGCATTCAATTTCTTTTAAATCCTAAATATTCAGAAAAAGAAATTATTACCTTCCACAAGTATTTGATCACAATAAATAAGTGTGAAATAGGGGTCAAAGGTGGTGGGAAAAACGGTGTATTTCCATATTCCATTACCTGTTCGTATCGTTGAAATAGCCATACGTGTTGTGCAATGGCATTCGTTTCATTGAAAATATTGCTGCAATCATTAAAGGATACTGCTTAGATTAAAAAAATAGCTATCTTAATTGCATTTCTTGAATATTATTTTATTAAATCAAATATATAGTGTAGTTTTTATTTCTTAATGGAAAAATTAAAATTGATAGCGCTTACTTGAAAATCGCAATTAGCATATTGATGAGAAGGATATTCGCAACCAAAAGAAAAATCGTCATCAAAATTGGTGGTATCCAGCTACCCGGAACACAGTTAATACCTAAGGCAGATTCATTAGTCATTAGTTACGACGTACGTCGAAATCTAACTAGTACTCATTTACTTACTACACAAAAAATCATAATATTAATAATTTTGCTTTAGGTCACAATTTCAAGACTCCATACTTTTATTAGCTCAAAAAGTAATTATAATTCAAAAACGAATTTGAATGAAAATGACCTATAAAATGCATATTTTATCTTTAAATTTGAGTTACTTCATACCTAAAGTAAGTATGAACCATTTTTTAGTTAAAATAATTTAAGAAATAAGTATTTCACTCAATTTGCATAACTTACCTTCATCACCACAAGTATCAATTTCCCCAGCATAAACTTCACCATAAAGCATAAAATAAGGCTTATAAAAAATATTTCTAATCAAAATCCACTGCCACTTTTCGTGGGGATAAGTAATTGCTTGACGTGAAATACCAAAAGGCATGAGAGTTACCAACAGTAATGCCAAAATGTACATCATGTTCACTATCTGTGATAATTCATGTAATCTTGGCTGAGCATAGATCAAGAACTGATATTAAATTCGAAAAAAAAGTATATCTGATCTTAAATTAACTTAGAAGTGCTAATAAATACTTCTAGAAAAAGCATAATAAAATTTCAGTTCAAAACTTTTAATTAATAAATAACACAAGTATTAACTTATCTATCATAGTTTGTTTTTGCAGTTAACTTAATTGCAAATTTGCATAATTGTTACAACAATAAATAATGCTTGCTTACCATTTTACAAGTCATTTGTATATACGGTCCAAGTCTAGGATGAACACCCATAAAGTCTAAAAGTTTAATATACCAAAATACAATATTACAAGATAAAATAACTCTTCCATAGGAGTGACGTGTTGAGGAATTACATCGAAAAGCAAAACCGATGAAAAAGGTTACTGTTGCTAGGAATGTTAAGTAATTCCAACAACGATTGAAGTAAACTTGTATTTTCTCGACAATCGAACTCGCTTTTTGCACTAGCAACTAAAATACAGCAGCTATTTGACTTTAATTAACATCTGTTCACGCAAAAAATTAACAACACAAAATAGCTTGAAAACAAACATAGCCATGCAAACTCACGTACTTCCATACGTATGCACACATATATATGCATCGCGTCATTAAATAATAAACACGTAAAACATGTCTTTTTTGAATTGAAACAAGAATTAATAACATATTGACATTTGTCAGTGAATTCAAATTAATTGATATTTTGTTGAATTAACCTTGCGAATGTGCTCCATAACGAAAGCAACGACATACGCCAGAAGAAACCATTCCACCTTAGTTGGTTCAGCAGGAAATTCAATCAATATCACGTAAGTGTAAATCGCAAGAAATATAGAATAGCTCACAAGCCAAATCCAAAAAGTAGTAATAGGTGCAGAATAGAAAATGTTAAATTTTGTAGCCCAGGATGTCTTACGTGCTAACTAAACGACATTTGTTAAATTTCTGTTTCATTTTCTCAGAATTTCAAGTAATTCAACTTGAATTATTCATGGAGATATTATCTTAAGTCTAATTATTATCATGATATTATCTTTATTACAATCAATCTCAGTAATATTTCAAGAAATATTTATTTATTCAATGAAAGCAATTTTTGTTGTCATCACAAAGCATAAAGATGTATTATTCAGAAAAACTTAATTATTAAAGATTGAGAAGAATTCTGCCTAGTAATTAAATATTATATTAGTACTGATTTCTAAAAGCTTAATTCCAATCAGCGATATTCAAAAAATTTAGTACTAATTTTTTATCACATATAATGGCAAATGTATTACTTCTCCGATGCCTTGCAAACTTGCAGCAATGGATTTTCGTTGTGTTTTGGATCCAAATTTAGTTCTGTAAGCTTCCTCAATTAGATTCGATGTCTCCAAAAGATTTGTCAAGCGTTGAGGAAATGCCGCTGTACTGCGTCTATTTTTTCTTCGCAATTTTAGATGCTGTAAATAATGCTAATTCAATTATTGAAAAAGCGAATCAGAAATTGAGGAAAAATATGCCAATAAAAAATATTTAAAATTATAAAAATAACATACTCCAGAAAGGTGCAATGAAGAGCAAACACTATTCTGGCTGCGATCATCATCTTTCTCCTGCAGATATCTAACTTTTTAATGCATGACTAAAATATAAAATTGAAAAAGATTTTATTAACATATTTTTAAATTAAAAGAATGCATTTTAAATAATAAAAGATAAAATAGAATAAGAATAGATATATTCTTACAACAGATTCAATTTCATTCATCACAAAGTGTTGACTTGGAAAGGTATTGTTGCAACGATTGGGTGATATACGTGCTTTCACATCTAATAATAAGATGCTCGGTGGAAAAGCTAATGCTAAAATTACTTTTAAGTTTGAAAAGCTGGAAGAAATAGTTGACAAGCTTGCAAAATATACCTTTTAATGCCAAGACCACCATGCCATAGGTCAGCTAACAAAATTTGACAACTGAAATTACTTTAATTTCAAATTTTGAAAATGCGCGAGCAGAATTTTTTAACTTTTCTTGAAATTTTTTATTGAAAAAATTTTTATTACAAATTTTTATAAAATATATTGCATTGCAATTGATATAAATTACTTATACGAAAGTATGACAATTTTTAGAAAACTTTCGTTTAAAAAAAATTAAAGCGAATATTTTTTAGAAAAATTGCAGTCAGTAAGTAATAGGACAAATTAACACGTAGTGCTAATAACCATGGATGAGCTAGAAATCGTAGATGATGTGCTACAACAGCTAGCGATAAACACGTGTAATGGCTCCAATTAGGTAATTCAGCAGTTAATAATCGCAACGTTTGTGAGTCGTCTTGTAAATAGCAGTGATTCAGTAAATTCAAACTTTCTCTTTTGAATTCTCTGAAAATTTAATAAATTTCCCACTTAGTTCATTTCAAATTTTAATTTAATATTATTTATTTGATTAAAATTACAAACAAAAAGAAATAAATTAAAAACTATTAATTTTATTAATTAGCAAAGATAGTATGTTTAGCATAGGTTAAATTATAACAGCCAGTGATATTTGCAAATAGAAACCAAACTTTAAAGTCAAATAATGAATTAATTGTCACACGTATTTGAATATTATCTAATAACATCTTTGCTTTTTTGTTTCTTATTAAGTAACTGCATTATTCAAAAACTTTTTTCACTTCAAAGAAATATGAAAGTATTATTTTACAAAGATCATAAAATTATTAAAAAAAGAAAAGTACTCTGCAAATTCCCGAAGTTCATTAGATGCTTCAACTTCAATGTATTCATCTGCAGCTTCTTTGCTCATACTTTTGTAAAGCCTTATAGCAGCCAAGGCTTTGGCCATAGGTTCTTCACCGTACATCCACATGCATCTGGCCATATCCTGACGACGTGACAGAATCGCCCATAGCATTAAATCATTAAAAGGATATTGAAAATCTTCACCTATAAATTATTTTTACATTAATTATTGATTATTTACAAATTATTCAATAAAATACATGATAAATAATATATTTTATCTTGATTAATAAGTAAAATTTCATTGCAAATTATTATTAATTAATTTTTCACAGCAAAATTATTTGGTTTTTTTGCGAACAGAAATTAAACCTTCTCTAAGTTCTTTATTAGCTCGTTGTTTCCTTGAGTGATTTCTTTTTTGCTGAAACAAATAACAACAATGCTAATGCAATGTAGTATACTTTGCTAATTTATATCTTTCAATTCAGTTTTTTGATAGTTAAATTATACAGTCTTGTATATATATGTTAAAAAGATTGTTCTCTAATTTATTTAAATTAAATTTTAATTATTTTATAATAATTAAAAATGCTTTAAAAACAATGAAAAGAATGTCAATTTATTTTTTGAAGCCGAAAAAATTCAACCATATTAAAATAAACTAATTTTTATGCATAATTTTTGATTAAAATATTAAAATATTAGTTGCTAAATATAAGTAATAATAAAAAAAATAAAATACTTAAAAAAATCTTTTGCTACAAAAACATTTATTTGCTCAAATTACTATACTATTTTTTTCAATTTCCAAATTATGATAATTTCTCTTTCAAGTTTTTAATTTATAATTATGTTTTGGATTATTTTTTTGCAAAATTTTTTACTTACATAAAAATAAACAAAATAATCAAAGCAATACTTCAGTAATTTGTCGTGTTTTCGAATTCGCTCCGCAAAAACTGCGAAAACTTGATATTCGAGAAATCTACAAAAATGTATCCAAATATTTAAAAACTATTTAAATACTACATTTATTCAAAGATGTTGGGAAAAATAATAATAATAATAATAATAATAATAATAAAATAGTAATAAAAACTAAGATGGAATATATTTTTGCATAAAATTTACCGTTAAACTTTTAACTTTGACTAACCAATGCATTTTTTTTGCATTTTTCGTATTTGTTCTTAAACCTCCTAGTCGTATAAGAGCATTTATAAGCATTTCCCATTAATCGTTCAATAGCAACTCCAATTTTGGGAAGTGTAATTCGACGATCAGAGAGTGAAGTAACGCTGTTGATTAAAGGTAGTATAGATTCGTGTTCCTGAACAAAATTGTTAAGCATTTCGAAGTACAATAATAAATAATAGTTCTTATTCAGATTATAAATATAAATTGAAGAATTAATTAACTAATTGATAATTAATAATTAATTGCTTTTTAATGAGATTAAAAAGAACATCTTTGCTAAAAATAAAACGAAGTTACCATATTGTAAAGTTGTTCTAATCTATTTATTGTGAGAAATTTTTTCATAGAAACTCCATTTTCGAGCAAAAGTTTTACAAAATCAACACGATTGAGCGCCAAAGCTTCCATCATTGCATTGTATAATAAGTGTGGATGCCAGTTTTGACCTGGCACAAAAATATCCGATCGTGCGATATCCACCCGATTCCATATAAGAGTCAAAGCAAGCTTCATTTTCAAGCATTTTTTTAAAGTTTTATCAAGTTTCATTTTAATTAATAATCATGATTTCATTGCAATTTCAGTAAATACAATCACTCAAATTTGTCATTTTTTAAACCGAATTATGATTTTCTATCACACAAACTGATAATACGATGATTTTTATCTTAATCTTGACGTCTAATCTTTATGCTCTATCATAAATCTACTTACTTGATCAGCTGATGATAAGTTTTGCCCTTTTAATATTACACTCAGAATAGCGTGATCAACATCTTGCTGATTGCTTTCACCCAAACGAAATATTGTCAACTATAATAAGCGCAATGTTTAAAAGTGATATAAGCATAGCAATTTTATTCTTAAAGTTTAAAATTAATACTGTTAATGTACAAAAATGTACAAAAAATCTTGCGAAAAATTTAAAAAACATAGAAGAAAATTTTTATACAAAAAAAAATGAGTTCTGAAACCAATTATGAGGAGGGCTTAAAGTATACCAAATCACGATGTTTTGCACAGCACAATATTTCTTCAAGAATCTGCTCTGCGGATGTTGCGCTGTATTGAAAAGTTGAGCCAATAAGCGTGAGAAGTTCAGCGTGAGTGCTTTTTGGTAAAGTGCTAAAAAATTTTAGCTTCACTTTTTATCAGTCATGAAAATATTGAGTGACACATTTTGACGCATGATATTAATAATATTTATAATATTATTACTATTAAGAATAAATAACGTATTATTATTATTATTATTATTATTATTATTATTATTATTATTATTATTATTTATTATTATTATTATTATTATTATTATTATTATTATTATTATCATTATCATTATTATTATTATTATTAACAATAAATATAACAAATTAGTAGTTTAGATAAAAAATCGCAAAAATTACTTTTAAGAAAGAAAACTTTAGTTCCTCTTGAATTTGTCATAATCGAAATCGTAAAATGAGTTCTGCTTTAAAGTCCAAAAATTCGTTTGATTACAAAAAATTTACTAATTTTTGTGAGCAAAATTTTTTTAAGTTTTTTGAAATGATGAAAAATTAGTTAAGAATTAGACTTGTTCATTAATTACTTTTTACCGAATTCTTATTTATTATAAGTAATCTCAAATTTTAAGTCCATAAAAAGTTAAAGTTAAATTTTCATAGAATTTCAAAGCAACATATTTGCAAAAATACATACTTTTATAATAAATGCAAATTAAAAGTGAGCATATTTGCTTTTAAATTAGTCACATAAAGAAATAGATGACTAAAGTATAAACTTAACCCGTCTTCTAGAATATGTTTATGAGCGAAAGCAATCAAATTTGACGCACGACCACTTCCATCGCAAACAATAACTGGAACAGGTGGTTGGCTGAAAGATTTGAAAAATTATGTAACCTTTGAACTCCTTTTTAGCAAAAATTTGCAGTTAATTTAGTAATGTACCCACTTGGCTAAGTAATGGAGAATTGCTCTTATTGTACATATGCCTCCTTCTAGTACTGCGCAAACAACTGGCACATGCCGTGTTCCTAAGCCAATTGTTTGTTTTCGAGCAATAAATTCTTCGAAACGTTTGCGTAAAATAATATCAGCTCCATATCTGTGCAGTAAATCCTTCAGCATTTCAAATCGTAGCTAATTTTTTACATATCACGTGTAAAAACGTAACTTCAATAGTATAAAAAGTGATGAGGATAATAAACTGATTCTGTTTAAAATGGAAAAAATCAAAAATTTGCATTTTATCCTACCTGCCATAAGTGCCATTGTCGACTAGTAAGAAATATGAATGTCTATCATTTAATGTTACGTATTTACTTTTTGAGGAAAATGAGTATGGATCGTATGAGACAACAATATCTTTTCCAATTAACCTTTCACGACCTCTAAGTAAGCCCCACGGAGCAATTCCGATCGTAATCACTTTTGATCGCATTCTAAAATTTGACGTACAAATATCGTCAATTTTGAAATTCTTTTAAAATAACAACTTCACTCTATTTATTGTATTATTAAAGTAATTACTGTAGCTTTGATCAATTTTCTAATATTTAGCACTGTACACTTATACGTTATTTGTTGATATGAAAAAGTGATCATAAATTGAAAACAACATATCTTGCTGATATTCCTGCTTCATCAAGAGCTCTAGCAATATGTCTTACAACTCCAGCATCAATTCCACCAGTAATAATCCAAGCACCAGTTGTTTGGGCTGCTTTCAGTAAACTTGCCCGAAAAACTTGTCCAACTTTTTCTTGAACTCTGTAAGATTAATTCTATTAATAGGTTTGTAGTATCATATAATTATTCGAGATCATATTAATTTTTAAAAATTGAATTATTTCAACAATGAAAAAATAATATTACTCAAAATTAGTAAGGCCACCGTGAACGGTGATGACAAGACGTGGCGGCTCTAATCCCCAAACTTTTTCCATCAAATACATTATATCAGATGGATCTGAATCATGTCCTAATCTAACATAATGTGCCCGATGAGCATGTGCCCCACCCTAAAGTACATCAAATTTAAACAGCAAAAATAGTTAAATCAACTTTGTACCGAAATAACTAACATTTTTAATTTAAAGTCTATTTAAGCACACATTTAATTAGCAATTAACTGATTTCAATAGAATTAGTTTCAAATTAAAAATAATAAGTCTAAGATTAAGTAAGTATTTTATATCATAGTTTAGCTAAAATATAAAAATAAACTTAAGGTTCTGAGACAAAAACAATTTTGTTTTTCTTTCATTTCACAAACCGAAAACTCTAAGGTTCCAAAAGCATCCGTATGAGATGCTTCGGTATGTTCCGCAGTATTCCACTGAGATAAATAACCTGACGCTAGAGATAATCGGGTACATGGGTCAGAAATGTGACCTGTAAATTGTGCCATAACTGCCGCATTGTGTCCACTTGGAGATAACCCACAGCCACATCTGAAATGACCAGAGTAATATTTGCAAACAATGTAAACTTCATGTGATGTTGGATAGATCCAAGCACATCACAATCGAATCAGAAATGCAAACAAATATTCTCAATAATTATTTTTAAAAATTGATAAATTTACTATCTTACGCTTTCCACATTTTTTATAAGAGAATTTTAATAGAATAAAATTTGCAGTAAAAATCTTTGAAAATTTATTCAGTTTTTACTTCTCATTTCCTCAGTGCATATAATTTACTTTTACAAAAAGATAAAAAATAAAAAAAAATCTTAATAAATAATTAATTTTTTATGCATTACAAAATATTATTTGCTTCTATTTTAGTCAATCTTATAGTTATGTATATATATATATATGTATCTGAACTCATTGAGAACTGTTTTGTAGTTAAGTAAAACATTTTCAGCCACTTAATTATGAATTCTCTAAATCAAAATAAGATCTTTTTTATGAATAATTAGATCACAATTATGCATTTTAGTCTTATTACAACTTTTTTGAATCAAAACAATTCAGTAAAGTAATGAAAAATATTACAAAATATTGTGTTTATTATATGAATGATAAGATTAACCTATCAACTCCAAAAGTTGGAATGTATTTCACACATTCTCGTTTCGAAAAGACTTGCTCAATCCAAGGTTCCTTCAATTTCTCATTCTGAAACTATTTATTATATATTATCTATTGTAAAGAAATTAATTTTGATTACAAAATATGCTCAAAATTAACTTTTTCAAATAAAAAAGTTAACAAATTATACGAATGAGAGAGCAGAAAATTAGTCCAAAATTGCTAAACTTAATTTTCTAAATTTATTGCTATCAAAATTTGCATAAATTATTAATTTTGTAAATTTGTTTGTCATTAATTATTTACGTTAAATCTTAACAAATTTCAATAATTTTTTTCGATGCAAACTTTATTCTAAAGTAATGTCATTTATTTTTACTTGCTTGCTTACTGAGTTGTACCAAACTTATTCATTTACTCACATGTATATTTGTAAATATTTTTTGTTAACTCACGCATTATGCAATGTTTAATAAATATAAAATATGTAAACAATCAAATTGGCTGAGCAGAAGCTAACCAATGCTTGCACGAACACTTCTGGACGATCGAGCAATTTTGAAGAGCCTTTTCGTATTTCATTTTCAAATTGAAAATATTTGCATGGCATATTTGTAAGTGATTTAAATTGCTGACTGCAGACAGAATTCCTCGGAGCTGTACAAGAAAGCGAATACACAGAACTGGCTCTGTACATAACCATTTTATCAGAATTTTATCCATACAAGTAAAAATTATTTGAATTGAATGATTGCTGAGTATTTTAAGTATTTGATTATTCAATAGAAATAAATAATATTATCACCTAAAGTATTAATCAATAAGTTAATTAATTAATTGTAATAATAATAATAATAATATCAATAAAAATTAATAACAGTAATACCGTTGCCTTTCGTTGCAAGTAATGTCATCGAATAAATTTTCAGATCGCCGCATGGAATCAACGAATGGATTTGAAACAATTCTCGCATTTGCCGTCAAAAACGTTAACTCCTTATTTTTTTCTCCGATTATTTTACCAGAAATTTGCGTAAATAAAAATTTTTTGAAATAAAACAAAAATTAATTGTAAAATTCAACAAAAATATTTCAAAGCTAAAGAATAATACAAATATTTTGTGAATTTTTACTCTTCTGCAAAGAACGAATGAGTGGAACATTCTTGCCATTTAAATAAGAATTGTCTGATTAATAGTCAAAATGCCATTTGCTTTCTTTATTTTCTTCTTTTTCATTATCATTATTATCAAGTTTTGCAATTGCTATTGATATCGTTATCATTATCACCAACAGCACTTCAAATAATTTTTCATTTATTGTGCCATTTTGAAATAAGCACACAGTGATAAAACTTGCTTTCTGTAATTGTACTAATCAGTTTATAGTTTTGATTTTTATTATTGCTATTATTATTATTATTATTATTATTTCATTTGATAATTTTCATTATAATTACTGAGTTATCCCTTTATTATTGGTTTGTATTTCGAGATTATTTATTATTATTATTCATATTATTATTCATATTGATATTATCATTATTATTATTATTATCGTTATTATATGGTGGAAAAGCAATATTATTTATTCAGTGTTTTTCATATTTTTCTATTATTTCTTTATTAGAATAAATTGATGCAAAAAAAAATCCCAAAAAGAAAATTTTTATTGTTGCATTTTCAATTTATTATTATTACTTTTTCATAGTGGCATTTTTAGGAATAATTTAGATTCTATCTTAAGTAGACCAATTCTGATTCTAATCTAATCTTTGCAGATTTTTAATTAAATTTTTACACTTTTAATACATTCTTTTGTAAAAAGAAAAATTATTATTAATTATTAATACTTTTTTTGACTTTTTCTACTGCAATTTTCTTCACTTTCACTTTTCAAACATACAAAGCAAAATAGCAAAATTGTAATTTCTTGCAAATTAAAAAAAGAATAAAGTATAAAAAATAAAGCATATTTTAATGCCAGCAATAAATGATATATTTACTTAAGTATTAATTAAGTATAAGTATAATTTTTATTATTTTATGCAAAAATGTCTTCTGTAATTTATAAATCTTTTTTCTTTAGTATAAAATGCAAAGCTTTGATTGAATCTTTGACAAGATGATAAGTTTATCAATGAAAGACAATAATTTTAGAAATTAAAAAGCAATTAAGAAAAGGAAGTAATTCACAGAGATGCCAACAAAAGTGGAAAGAAAACACACAAAACTTTGTAAATAATGAAGTACCAAGTAATACTAAGTTTGCTTCTTTTCATAATGCTTGCATTTATTGCACAAACATGACAAAAATTGAAGTGAGACTAGCAGATGTAGAAAAGCTTCAGGCTTACTGCTACTAAAATTATTCTAGCGTTTATATTCTTAGATAAATAAGTAAGAAAAATATTCAATAATATTTTTGAGTAAATATTTTATTGTAGTGATAGTACTCTATAAGTAAGTACTCTAAGCTCACTTATGAAGCAAAGAGAGTGATAACAAATACTTTATGAAGATGGTGAATAAATAACAGCTAAGTAAATGATAAGATTAAGCTAATGCTTGAGAGATTATACTCTTTTTTCATCAAATAAAAACAAATTTACTTTAATTTATTTCAATTTATAATAATTTTGATAAAAAATATAGCAGCTATAAGGTGAAAACGCTCAAAAATTGATAATAATAAATTATTACAAAGTATTTTGTTATTACAATAAAGTTGTTTCCAATATGAAACTGCATTCATTAAGAAGAAGCAATTTACTAAAAAGTATATTATCCAGTTTTCAGTCTTACTGTACGATTTGTCAAGACTTTTCATTTTAATTACAATTAATCATAAATTGTATAATACTTTCTTTGCAAATGCCATTTTTGCTGTATTGAGAAAATAAAAATAAGCGATTTGATTCAAAATAATTTTATCATATCATTTATTTTTATTTTCGAGAACAAAAATGCAACTTCAATGCTTCAAAAACTGCTCATCCAGTGTTATTTTTAAACTGAAAGCAACAAAATCACTGCTAGTTCAGTTTAAAAATACTTTTTATTTACTGAAAGAACTTATCCCTTTCTAGATTAGACTAGGAACGTTTTCTAGATTAATTTTCACAATGATATAATTGAATTCACACAATGTCGATTGCTCTATGATACCATTCATAATCAGTATTGCATTAAGTAATAAAAAATAAACTTAATCATTTTTATTAATATTAGCATTTATTCACTATTATCTTAGTCACTAGTGTAATAAACATTATTACTATTGTTATTATTATTATTTTTAGTTCTAGTAGTGGTATTAGTGTTAGTATTGGTGTTAGCATTAATAACAATAGTAATATAATTAATTACAGTAATTAATTAAATGTTTCACAAATTAAAACTGGCAAAAAAGGTGTGTAGCAACAACACTTTACTGATTCCTTTGATTAATTTTAACTTTTAGTAAACTAAAATTTCGTTTATTAAACTTTTCTAAAACCTGTTTTATTTTGCTTTATTTTACTTTGTTTTTTTCTAACGTCAATTGATCATTTTTTGACATTATTATTAAATTTTGACATAATTACTGACATCAAATGTTTCACAAATTTTGACATAATTATTCATTTATTAAATTAATTAATTGACATAACTATTAATTTATTAAATTAATTAATTGATTAATTATTGATAAATTTTATACTGCCAAATGATCAAAACCAACTCAAAAAACAAAAAAATAGAGTTGATTTTGAAACGATAAATAAACTTTAATTGTCGAAAAAAAGTAGTGAAATAATAAATAAATAATACTATCAAACAATTATTATCAGTAAAATATGTAATGGCAGTTGCTCCTTTTTTGCTTATTTTTGTATATAAAAAATTGAATTTTGTGCAATGACAAATTTGTAGTGAAAGCATTTATATTGTTATCTATTCTATTCTAACATTAATAATAGTCTTAACGCTGTTCTAATTTCAAATATTATATTATTTTCAAACGAATAACAGTAAAAATTAAAATGATGTTCTTAAACAGTAATTAAATTACCAATAATATATCTATTTTACATAACCATATGTATAAGTAAGATGCAAAGTAATGCTATTGTACTGATACTTTGTTTTCCAACTATAACAGAATGGCGTAAATAAATTGTAAATTTTACAGTATCAAAATTAATAGTATATTAATCTATCACAAACAAAAGTTCAGTTTCAGTAAGCAGCAGATATCATTATTGAATAATTTAAGGTCAAATTCACTTTTAGTAAATTTAGGTCAACTCTAATGAGAGGCTCTAAGTTAATCATTAAAAATATTATCACTTTACTTGGACGTCAGCAAAAACTAATATTTTAAACGATGTTGAATGCAACTTTTTTCAAGCTTCCATCCGAGAACTTATCAATACTTTCATATCATTCACTTTAACAAGCACTTTATTTCCAGTCTTATCTATACAGAAGAATACAAAAATACAATACTAATTTTTTATTAATTTACTAATGTGATAAAACGATGCAAAATTGATCACCAATTGATAGTTCAATTTGAATTTTTTAACTTTTTTACTTAAATTAAATTATTACTGTAACTCAGTAAAGCATTGATTAAGGATTTTATTTGCATTTTCATGCTTTTAAAAAAGCAATTTCTAAAAAAAAGACTGTTTTAAACTTCAGTCATGAGCTCGTTCACTCGTTCTATACATACTAATCATATCAACAATATATGTACGAAAAACAATACTAATCAGATTTATTCAACTACTAATTGCAAGCATTAATATTTATTACATTATTTATACATACTTTACTTTTATCAATTTGATTCAAATTAAAGTTTTATATGCTGAGTTCATATGCAACAGTAATCATTACTTTCACCAAGATGGACTCATTAAAAAAATCTCATCAGAAGTAAAACGATCACGTAAGCTTTAATAAAAAGTCAATTAACTAAAATTTAGTGAGGTATGTAAATTCGTTAGACGAATTACTATTACATGCTTTCACGAAGGATTCATTATTTTATTGTAGGCTTTTTCAGTTACATAAAATTCAGTGAAGACGTGCATTTATTTATATGCATTTGTTAGAATTTGTTGAAGTTTGAATCCACCTACCTCAGAATTTAATTTACATTAAGGAAGCCCAATTCTTGAAAATCTACTATAAATGAAGCATTAAGCTTTCATCCATGAGCTTGATAACCATAAAAAGATCTCTAAAAGCCGGTGTTCCCAGTACCAGAACAATGAGTAAGCTGATAAAGAATCCTTTTATTGTGCTATGGAAATTTCTTTACTTTCAAAACTATTCGTACCGTTTCGTACTGACAACTACTGATCAAGCCTATAAAGCTTTATCTGATGTACATGCATATAAGCTTCTGGCAATGTGTGTATAGGGATTGTTATTGGTTTCCAAAAATTCTAAAGTGGGTGAATGTGCAGAACAAAGAATATATTGAAGTGTTTTTATGCATTTACTTTACAAAAAATACAAGTTTCTAACGCTATTTTTGAAGCATATTTACAAATTTTTGAAAAGGTGGCAAAAGCTTCAGCTCTTACTTCATTTAACACAAACACACGCAAAAAATGTATGATAAAGCTGAATGATTTTTAAATAGACTATTTCTACAAAAAAAATGCATTTTTTTACAAAAAAACTAGCATATCATCATTCTGAATCAACTTTTGGAAAAAATTTCACTGCTGATATGACTAAAAATGTTAAACAATTTGTTTTGCCATGAATTTAGCAACTTTGCGAAATGAATCATAAAATTCTTCAAGAATAAAATAAAGTTTGATAAAACATACTACGATAAAGTGAATAAATACAGATTACTAAACAGAACAGATCAACATAATGGAAAAAATATCGGGAAAATGAAATGAAAATTCAGACTGAGATCTGCAAGTTGCTAAATTCAATTCAAAATTTTCAGATGCTAAACAGTTTCCGTTAAGCAATTCAGAGCTCTTTAAATAAATCTGTTCTTTCTTGACGATAACATTGAGCTGATAAAGTTTAAAACGAATTATCCTAATTGCTCAAAAAATCACAAAATAATAGACATCTTAATTATCTGACCAAAACAGATTTTCTTTAAAATCCAGATTCAACCTTACACAAATGAGAGTGAAAGGATGCAAGAGTGATACAAAATAAAGCAAAAGATCAGTGACTGCATTGTAATATTTAATACTGAGCACACATAAACAAGAGGAATTAATTTTTCAAATAAGACAGGGCATCACAATTGTAAGAAATCATTTCGAATTCCAGTCGAATTAACAATTTTAAATAATCATTACAGTAGTTTTTTGAAACAAATGGATATTTCTGATGGATGATGAAAAAAGAAGAATGATATAGAATATCATACAAATAAACTAAAAACTTCTGACAACTTTGCGCTGTTTCCTTTGCTTTATCGACCTTTTCCAACGCAATAAAAAAAATCACATAAAGAGCGAACTTAGCAGCAGGATAATTTGCCTAAAGTTACATTACTTTGTTGCTCTGCAGGCCGTATTGTTGGCTGCTTCATTCCTTCATCTTTTACTGGCATCTGCAAAACTGTGCAAATTAAACTAATACACAGATCAATCAATTTGACAAATGTGGAAACAAAAGATGCCTAATTACATGCATTTAAAACCAGTGCGTTTTATCGAGCGAAGATTTTCGTAAGCAACAAATTACATCTTAAAAAAGAATAAGAATCTTTGATAAGAATGAATTTCTTATTATAGGTCGTCATGAAGAAATAATAAACTCCAGCTATAAAAATTAAGCAAAATAAAATGTACAAATAAAACTAATTGTTGTTACCTTATCGAGAATAGCTTCAGCGAGATCATAAAATGCCTTATCAATTTGTATATTAGCTTTAGCGGACGTTTCTAGAAACCTAATACCATGATCACTGGCTATTTTTTCTCCACGTTCACGCGAAACTACCCGCCGTTCTGCCATATCACACTTATTACCCAGTAACATCTTTTCAACATCTTCCGAAGCATGCTTAAAATGCTGCATTAAGACTTGAAAAAATAAAAGTACCAAACTCTTAGAACAAAGTACAATGCAAAAGTATTCGATTTATTTCTATATTTCAATTCATTATGTAAGTTTCACAAATATGGTGCTTTTTTCAATTTGCGAACTCTTAAAGAGGAGTTTAGTTTTCAAGCAACAATTCATACCAATACTTTATGATTTTATAGATTTTTCCAAAGTTGAATGCAATGCTTTAGTCGTTTCCGAAGTTCACAACAATATTTATGAAACTGTGACTAAATCAGGTAATGACAAACTTTTAAAGAGCACAAACCTACCTCGTCAATATTTCTTAACCACTTTGCAATATTATCAAAGCTTTTCGCGTTTGTTATATCATAAACTAACATGATACCCATAGCGCCTCGATAATAAGATGTGGTAATAGTGTGAAATCTTTCCTGTCCAGCTGTATCCCTGCAAGAAAAAATATCTATTTCTATTGTTTTTCCCATATTTTACGTAGGCAGGACTGAAAAAAATGGTTCAACTTAGCAGTTATTTTTTATTAGTCATGTAATTTTGACTTGACAGTAATGACCATATCTAGTCTCGAGAGCACGCTATTTTGATTTCACATCATGAAATACTAAGATCCTAAGATGAATGGCGTGATCTGGGTCACTAAATTATATCGATTTGTGGATTTTTCTATGAGAGAAATGCAAAACGATGAAGGCTTTCCAACATAAAGTGAAACATGGAAATGATTAATTAAAACAGATTAAAAATTCATAATTTATAAAAACTGAAATCATTAATTGTATTATTAGCAAAAAAACAAAAACGTACCAAATTTGTAATTTAATTTTTTTCCCTTTCAATTCTATTGTCTTTATTTTAAAATCGATACCTGAAAAATTACATATCACATATAAGCAAACAGCAAATGATCAAATATTAAAACTTTCTTCTAAAAAGATATGGCATTCAGATTACAAATTGCTTATAAATAAGCTCATGGATACTTCATGCTTCCAAAAGCATAGTAAATATGTAAATATGTTAGTAAATATGTAAATATGTTTATCATAATCAAATGATAATAATGAAGTGAAACTATTGTAATTATCGTTTAAAAAAATGTGGCAAATTTTGAGCTAAAATTCAGATATACACAAATATTTCTTCTGCAAAATAAATGACAATATAACTTTTGCAATACTTATTTCTCTAACTAAAATCCCTGAAAGCAATGTGACCAATCAACAACTAGTTACTAAGCATTGAAACAAACCTATAGTAGAAATGAAGGTTGTGTTGAAAGCATCATCACTGAATCTATACAAAATACACGTCTTGCCAACACCGCTGTCTCCGATAAGCAATAACTTGAATAATAAATCATACTGCTTTTTTGCCATTATTACTTCCTAAAAATGACTAACAAAAAATAACAAAAATATGCAAATGCAACAAAATTCCCGATATCTACAACAATAATAATGATTTAAAATGATAATAAATTCTGTTCTAAAATGTCAGCATAAAGCAATAACAGCATATCGTAGTAATACATCGAGACGTTGTGAAAACAGTAATCTTAAACTTCTCATTCATGCATTACTCTAAAGTGACTTCAACTTATACAAAAATTTAAAAAAAAACTAAAATGGTCAAAGCAAACAAATTAATTGCCTTTAAGAACTTTAACCTTACAGAACTTTACAGTACGTGTTTCAAAATTTCATCCACAAAATATATTTTGCTTTTTTATTGCTTGAAAAAAAATTAATGATAACTACTACTTTGTACTATTCACATTTCGATGAGCATAACGATAATGCAAGATACTACAAAATTTGAGCCTTCAAAAAACAACTGTAAACATAATTTTAAAAAAGTGTACAAATCAGTAATAATAAAATGATACAATTGCGAAGAAAATGAAAAAGAAATAATAATAATTTTAGTAATAAGTCTACGTAACGATAAAAAACAACGCATAAAATAATTTATATTACTACATTTTGCAAGAATAACAACGCATAAAAAGTAAACCAATCAATAACGATGTAATAAATGAAAAAATGCCACGAGCAATATATTTTATAGAGAATAGAAATAATTACTAATCATCACTGTTAAAAGCACCGTATAAATGCAGTAAGTATATACCAACTTTAAGATATCGATTTGACGTAATGAGAATGAATGTATAACGTAAATCAATACTGCTACTCCGCACACATATTCACGTATTGTAATACATTCAATATTACTATTACTACTAGTTCGTAATACTATCTATCACAATTTAATATTCAATTTTAAGTAT